>MCGN01000017.1:0-103263 GCA_002105135.1 Syncephalastrum racemosum
GCTATCTTACCCTTTTACCATTTTTTTTATATAAATCTAAAAATAAGATAAAAATGAAATTTTGATGTAAATTTAATATTTTCATAAAAAATACTGTGATAAGAATTTATTAATTTTTCTCTATTTTATTTCGTCACCTATAATACCTCCTAACCAGCTATTGTTTACCTTCCCCTCTCCATTCGTAAACAGCTTTACCTTCCCCTCTTCTATTTCGTAACAA
This sequence comes from Syncephalastrum racemosum, assembly GCA_002105135.1. NCBI lineage: Eukaryota > Fungi > Mucoromycota > Mucoromycetes > Mucorales > Syncephalastraceae > Syncephalastrum > Syncephalastrum racemosum. The sequence goes on from MCGN01000017.1 coordinate 224, forward strand.
CCTTACCCTCCCCTTTACTTTCATTTTTACATCAACCTCAAATCCATTTTGTTCAATTCCATATAGTTAGAAACAGTATAAATACCCAAATACTTTTTGTCTCAAATAAATTAGTCAACTGCAGATTTACAAATACAAAGCTACCTTTAAAGCTTATTCTATCCTTTGCCTCCGTTGGAATCGCCTACTCCATCGACAACACAAGCCGCTACCTTATATTTTCTTTCTACATACACACAAGAGACGTAACATTCCTCTTGCATATTCTCCCAATTGTATAATCAAGAGACGCATATTCCTCTTTGATTCTCTTACTACCTTTATTTCTCTTCTCTTTTCTATTCTCATACACGTTAAACACATACCTTGTAGTTTAACTGGTGCTCACTACAAACCTTTTCTACATCTTTCTATTCCCTTCTCAAACTTACCTTGCACCCTTACAACATATGTGTATTTAGAAGGGCCCGCGGATTCTTGTAAGGCGCGAATGGCTTGTGCCTTGGAGGGACGGTTCCGGATGGGTTTGTTGTTGGGTGCGGTGGTAGTGTTGGTGGGAATTTGGTGGGGGGAGTGTGGGGTGCGGTCGGCCTTCTTCTTTGAGGCCACAGTGGCCCAGGTGGATTGTGGCACGGGCGCTGGCGGTGGTGCCCTTTTGGGTGCTGTGGGCTGGTTGTGCTCGGGCTTTTGGATTTTTTTGATTTTTTTATTTTTTTGGTTTTTTTGGTCGGTTGTGAGTGCTTGTGGGAGGGCGCTCATGGTCATCAACGAGCGCAGTTGATCGAGCTCCTGGCGCAGGGAGACATTCTCTGCCTTGAGGCGGGCGAGTTGATCTGCGACTTGCTGGCGGAAAGCCTCGAAGTCGGTGTTGACGTTGGGCTGCGGCATAGCCGTGGCACCGAAATTTAGGTCGGGAGGAGATGTGGCAGCGGGTGGGAGGCGGGGTTCGGAATTGGCGAAAAATTTTTGCTTTTTCCATGGAGCGTCCCCATTCTGAAAAATAGCAAGAGGGCCAAATAGACCCCTCAATTCCTGTTGTTGTTGTTCCGGTTCCTTTCGGATTGCCGGTGCCAATTTTGGTGCAGGCGGTAACTTTGTCTTTGTGTGCATCGCGTAGGCAGCCATGGCAGCTCCCAGCGTGACTTTTTTTGGCAACTGTTTCGCCATTGCGACAATGTTGTTGTCAGGGCCTGGTGTATTTTCCGTTGCAGCCTCTTTTTGGGCCTTTTTGGCCTCCAATCGAGTCGAAACTCGGACAGGAGCTACAGTTGGCCTAGGGCTACCTGCAGGTATAGTTTGGGATGGGTTGGGCAACGTTTTTGGTACCTCTGTTGGAGGAGAACTCTCATTGTTATTATTCATTACAGAAAAAAGTGATGAACAGCGGAACAAGAGTGGCTTCTTGGTGTAGTTGGTTATCACGTCTGTCTAACACACAGACGGTCGCCAGTTCAAGTCTGGCAGAAGTCATGTCGTAACATATAGCTTTGTGTTATTTGCATTGGCCTAGGTGCTTTATACCTTTTGCCAACCAGAGAGTTCGGGAGTGTCGGCGTAAATCCCATTTGGGATTGATCGTTTCACGACATGTCCTATTTAGCTTTTGTTCAAGAAGCCTTCCATATTCATCTTCTCACCGAACGCATAATTGTGCCATTACCTTTTCCTGTCCTTTTCCGTTGCCTTCATTACATACCTTCCTTTTCCACATCACATCCGTCCATTGTCCCCTTTCATATCTTCACCGAATCCCCACAGTATAAATAACCCCGAGGTCATCATGAATAAAACATCATCTTATCCACCCTCTTCTATCTTTCCACAATCCACCTGGCCTTGTGCTATACAGCCAAAAGGATTCCGACAATTGGTAGCGGAGATTGATGTCAAGCGATCCATCAAGAGACTTCAAGAAGTATCGTGCCCCGAAAGACCCGCTATTGGAAGAAGACGTTACCACAAAATCGGAACCTAGCTTTAACGACAACGACAGCGACGCGATGCCTGAAAATAGTGCCTCGAGTGAAGAAATGGCCATATTGATGAAGGCTATGCACAGCCTTTTACGAGACAAGGAATCAAGACCGAAAATTCATGTACGCGCACCTGACACATATCATGGAGAACGTTCGGCAGCGGCTGTCGACGGTTGGGTTGCATCCCTGGAACGTTACGCAGACCTCGTAGGCTCCGACGAGGTTACTCAGGTCCAATTCGCAGCCAATCTCCTGCGTGGCGAAGCTGAGGTCTGGTGGCGCCAACAAGAACGCTTTGGTATTATCAGCGAGTGGGCCGATTTCCGCAAACTATTGATCGAAGAGTTCAAACCGATCAATGCCACCCAGACTGCACGAGATAAGCTGGCATCCCTCCAACAGACCACATCTGTAAGTGCGTACGTGGCAGCTTTCCGCAACGTCCGCATAGAGTTGCCAAGCATGACCGACGAGGAGGCCCTGGACCGCTTCACACGCGGCCTGCAGCACGAGGTGCGTGCACATGTTGTCACTCGCTATCCGACCATTTGTGCGGAAGCCGAGCGCATGGCGCTTGCGTACGAAAGCGCCAGAAACATCGAACAGACGATCGTGTCGCCGCCACCCCATTCTTCATATGGTCAGCTTCCTCGTCCGTACGCAGCCCCTCAAGATCATACGCCGGAATATATGCGCTCAGCTGGAGTGGCTCCTATGGACCTAGACGCAGCCCAATTTCGCCCACAACAAGGATGGCGCAACCGTCGTGGAACTGGTCGCCAAGAATCGTGGCGGCAGGGAGGCCGGGCTCCTCGACAGCAGGGACAGAACGACCGATGCTATAATTGCAGTGGTTTTGGCCACATGGCCCGCGAATGTCCCTCTCCCCGCCGTCCTCGTTATGACGACCGCAGACAAAACCAACGAGCCGACCAAGATTTAAAAGGCCAGGCGCGGCAGTTCTGAGGGGAACCCCGCGCAACACTCAAATCAACTCCCTCAGACATCAAAGTGACGCCACAAAAGGCGACCTCATCGACCTCTCCGACCCTCTGCCCACACATGAACTCGATAGCAAGATAGCAAGCGACCTGGAGCATATGCAAGATTTGAATTCAATAAACAATTCGGATTTGCCCCTTTATTCTATGAGTTGCAACGGCCACGATATACGAGTACTCCTGGATACTGGCGCCAGTACATCCTACATAGCCCCACGTCTCGTCCAAGGCTTACCTCACCAGCAAGTCCACGGACGAGAAGTCGAAACAGCAAGTGGTCACACTCATAGCATCACCGCCAGAGTCAGCTTCAACCTTGAAATCACGGCGGGTTTCAAGCATCTCTGGTCCGCATACGTCCTCGATACGAAATTCGATCTGATCCTGGGTCAAGACTGGTTCCGTACCTTAAAGCCCGAACCCGACTGGGACCAGGACAGTTGGAAAATCAAGACCACGCCGGGACACGCAGTGGTACTGAAGCCGATCAAAACCCGACCACTCCCAGATCTAGCTTACCTTATCTCCCACCGACAAGTCCAGCGTTGGTCGAGATCGAAGGACATCTCAGAGTCTCTCGTGCTTTTCTGCGCAAGCGAGAAATTCAAGAAACAAGACATCAGTGACAACGTATGGTTGAAAGAGTTCCAGGACGTCTTCAAGGACACATTGCCGGGATTACCACCAGAACGCAACGTGGAGCATGTAATTGACACCGGTGACGCCGCTCCGATCAACCGTCCTCCTTTCAAGATGAGCCCGTTGGAACTGGATGAGTTGCGCAAGCAGCTCGCCGAGCTCCTAGACTTACGCCTGATCCGACCGAGTAACTCACCCTGGGGCGCCCCCGTGCTGTTTGTCCGCAAGAAAGATGGCAGCATGCGCCTCTGTATCGATTACCGCGCCATCAATAGGGTAGCCAAGCGCAACTCACATCCCCTCCCGCGGATCGACGAGTGTCTTGAGCAACTTGGCGGTGCACGATATTTCTCCAGTATCGATCTCAAAAGCGGTTACCACCAAGTGCGCATTAGGCCGGAAGACGTGCCTAAGACGGCCTTCAACACCCGCTACGGATCGTTCGAGTTCCTGGTACTTCCGTTTGGATTGACCAATGCACCGCCGACTTTCCAACGACTAATGAATTCGGTGCTCGGGGACTGTCTGGATCAGTACGCGCTAGTATACTTGGATGATATTTTGGTGTTCAGCAAGACCGCGGCTGACCACAAGCGACACGTGCAAGAAGTACTCCAGCGACTACGCAAGGCGCAGCTTTATGCAAACTGGAAGAAATGTGAATTCAACAAGCGGGAGCTTGAGTTCGTCGGGTTTCGTATCAGTGCCGAAGGAATACTGCCGTCAGCTTCAAAAGTTAAAGCGATTCAAGACTGGCCTCAGCCGACCAACGTCCAAGAAGTCCGCCAGTTCATCGGCCTTGGCTCGCATTACCGGCGGTTCATTCGGGACTTCTCAACAATTGCTGCACCATTGACCGACTTAACCAAAGGAACTGGTCCAAAGAAAAGAACAATTGTTTGGACGCCGGAGTGCCAGAATGCGTTTGACGAGATCAAGTCACGCATGGTCCAAGCCCCAATCCTCCAGCCGCCTAATCAGGACCTGCCCTATGTCATTGAAACCGACGCCTCGGATTACGGAGTAGGCGCAGTACTCCTTCAAGAGAATCCACAGGATGGTCTGCTACACCCGCTTGCTTTCGAGTCCAAGAAGTTGTCCGCCGCTGAGCGCAATTACCCCGCGCAAGAAAGAGAACTCCTCGGTATCCTGCACGCCTTGCGCTCCTGGCGCTGCTTTATCGAGGGTCGCCCATACACGGTGTATACAGACCATCATCCGCTCAAGTATTTCCGCACGCAAGCAAAACCTACGCCGCGTTTAACCCGCTGGATTGCTGAGATGGAGCTGTACGACCCGGACATTCAGTATAAGCCCGGCAAAGACAACCACGTTCCTGACCTGCTCTCCCGGCGCGAAGGACCTGATTGCAAGACCAATACCATGGATACCGAACCTGATTTTTTGTATGCCGCGCGGCTTTCTGTCCAAGAATCAGACTGGCCCAAATTCTACGTGCGAGCAGAAGCGGATTGGCCACCTTTATTCGCTGATCTCATGCACCAGCACAAGGACAAGTTCGTGGTGCGTAACCAGCAAGTCTTCCGCATCGTCAAGACCGGCCCAGAGAACCATGAAGTCCGCTATGCCCTTTTTGCCCGGCGTGCTGATTTAGTCAAGGAATATCACGACGGTTACGGACATGCAGTTAAGACCACAGTCTACGAAATTATGCGCAAACGTTGGTGGTGGCCAAATATGAAGTCAGATATCGAGACATGGCTCTCTCACTGTCAACAATGTCAGCTTGCTGCAGGCGCCGACCGTAACACCCATCATTCACCCATGCACCTTCCGCCAGTACCGGGCCCCTTTGCTAGGTGGCACTTAGATTTTATCGGAGAGCTGCCCACGACAGCAAACGGTAACCGGTGGATCCTCGTAGCAGTAGATTACACCACCAGCCATCCCATCGCCCGAGCTGTGCCCGACGCAACCGGTGAGGCAATCGCCAAGTTTATACATGAAGAAATTGTGATGCGTTTTGGTTGCCCAGCCGAAATCGTCACCGACCGCGGTGCCAACTTCATGTCGAAAGTACTTGCCATGTATTTGGGCCGCATCAAGCTACGACATAACTTCACATCAGCCTTTCACCCTCGATCCAATGGCAAGTGCGAACGCACCAACGGCATCCTCAAACCCATGCTTCGAAAATATGTCCATGGCGCGATCCATCGCTGGGACGAATTCCTACCCACAGCCGTCTTCGCTTGCCTTATCCGCAAGCACCGCACTACTGGTTTCTCTCCTTACTTCTTGACATACGGTCAAGACCCAGTCCTGCCCGGTGATCCTCTCTCTCCGTTTATTGTACCCGATCCCGATGACGGTTCACAAGAAGATGTCGAGCAACAACGCGTCGGTGGTACCCTACGAGAGCTCCGATCCGCCAGACAAAACGCAGTCATCCGGACCAATAGTGATCGCGACAAGGACAAAGCGCGTTGGGATTTGATCATGAAGAGACAAGTATTTTCGGTCGGTGATTTCGTACTCATGCGTCATGAAAACCGTTTCGGCCTCGAGTACAATTGGAAAGGATCCTACAAGGTCATTGCCGTCAACCCGGATACCGACACATACCAAGTCCAGACGGCTGATGGTAAACCCTATGCATCATGGGTACATACTGACCGCCTTCGCCCCGTCCACGTCCAAGACCCTTCCACGATCTCGGCTGCATGGTATGATCCGACAGTTGCCCGGCAGCAATGGCGCACAACCATGGACACTCTGAACGCTCTTTTTTCTTCTTTGCTCGAGGACGAGCAACAGTCTGGGGAGGGAGTATTGTCGGCGTAAATCCCATTTGGGATTGATCGTTTCACGACATGTCCTATTTAGCTTTTGTTCAAGAAGCCTTCCATATTCATCTTCTCACCGAACGCATAATTGTGCCATTACCTTTTCCTGTCCTTTTCCTTTGCCTTCATTACATACCTTCCTTTTCCACATCACATCCGTCCATTGTCCCCTTTCATATCTTCACCGAATCCCCACAGTATAAATAACCCCGAGGTCATCATGAATAAAACATCATCTTATCCACCCTCTTCTATCTTTCCACAATCCACCTGGCCTTGTGCTATACAGCCAAAAGGATTCCGACAGGAGTTGTGTCGGCGTAAATCCCATTTGGGATTGATCGTTTCACGACATGTCCTACTTAGCTTTTGTTCAAGAAGCCTTCCATGTTCATGTTCTCACCGAACGCATTATTGTGCAATTACCTTTTCCTGTCCTTTCCCGTTGCCTTGATTACATACCTTCCTTTTCCACATCACCTCCGTCCATTGTCCCATTTCATATCTTCACCGAATCCCCACAGTATAAATAACCCCGAGGTCATCATGAATAAAATATCATCTTATGAATAAAATATCATCTTATCCACCCTCTATTCTTTTGTTTCCTTATTCCACCTGGCCCTGTCCTTACAGCCAAAAGGAAACCGACAGTTGTCGGCGTAGATTTCTTTTTGGATTCACGATAGCACGAAATCCATGATGTCGGCTTTTTCAAGAAGCTTTCCATTTTGAATCCTTGCCGACATTTAATTATGGCGTTCCCATTTCCTGTACCCATCCGCATTTTTACATCTCGCCTTCCTTTTCCACATCGCCACCAACCACATTCCAATTTCCTATTTGATATCCTCACGTTTATCGCAAATAAAGACATCATCTTATCCACCCTCCTCTAATACTCTGTTCATACAATCCACCTGGCCCTGTGCTTAACAGCCAAAAAGGATTACGACAGATTCAATTTTGGAGCCATCGTTCCACGACATCTCTCACTTCGACATTTTCAAGAAGACTTCCTTTTTCATTCCCTTGCCGAAGATTAATTGACACAATTACCATTCCCTGCTCCCATCCGTGTTTTTACACTTTACCTTCCTTTTCCAAATCACGACCGACTACCTTCCTTCCCATATTTCAACCGAATCGTTTAGTATAAATACCCTTGGATTTTTATGAATGAAAGATCATCTTATCCACCATCTTCTATTCTTTGTTCTACATATCCACTATAAGATGCCAAGTCCTATCAGGCACCTTACCAGCATATGATAGTTGTCCGTAAATTTAGGGGGGTGGGAAGAGAGCTCGCTTTATTCAATTTGCTTTTGTCTGTCAAATTATCCCTCTGTCACACGTAGGGTGTAGACCCTGTATCCACATTCCACCGCACAGCTCGTCTGTCCACGGTGCGCCCCATTCGAGATGATTCCTACGACCTTCAACCTATCTTTGCTCTTCTGCGCGCCTGGGGCCCAAACGACAAGCTTCCCTTGCACCAACTCGCACGCAAGACGGCCTGGCTGCTCGCCACAGTAGGGTTCCTACGGCCCTCAGATCTCGCTCGCATCGATGTGGCTCAGTGCACCGATCGCGAGGGTCCCCAAGGCTTCTTGCGCCTGGCCATCGACGCCCCCAAGGAGAAGCGCCACGGATTGCGGTACGTGCGGTCCGTATCTTATCACATCCACCCGGACCCGATACTCTGCCCAGTTCAGGCCTACCGCGCCTATCGCCGCGCCACAGGATTTAACATCTCTCGTTCCCCCCATCCAATCATCACGGGGCGCCTTATTACGCCTTTATTTCGAATGCTCCACCAGCATGACCGTCCGGTCCAAGTGGACACCATTCGGGGATACATCTGCGATGTAATGCGACATGTAGGCCGCGATCCTCCCTCCCTACCAGTCCCCAAGGCCCGCGCCCTGGGTGCCACGTTGGCTGCTCAGGCCGGCACCCCTATCGCGGATATTGTCTCTCGTGGCGCTTGGTCGTCGCAGGATATGTTCGATCATTTTTATCGCATTTCCTCGGCGACACACACCGATTTCACGCGTTTAACTCTGGAAGACCCAACTAGCCAGCAGACCTCGAAGTGTAATATGATGTGACGTCCAAGCAAAGCGTAGGACTCACTTATTACACGAGAGGTCTGCTGCGCTTTTTAACCCGCCCGCCCTCCGACAAGTTCCACTGTTCGCTCACTTCAAAGATGCTTTTAGTAGTTTAGACCTGTCAAAAATTTTATTGTTCGTGATTAAAGCGGAGAACTATGATAACCCAACTAGCCAGCAGACCTCTCGTGTAATAAGTGAGTCCTACGCTTTGCTTGGACGTCACATCATAAATCAAGATATGTCCTGGGCTAATCCTTTAAAATTATCACGGAATTAATGAATTCCTGCCGGAAACACGGGACAGGTCGCTTATTTTCGAGACCTATCCTTTATCTGCAGGATCGATTTTTGCGCAGTGAACATTGATTATCACACACGTCAATAACATTGGTGTCTGACATTGAACATGGTGATGGACCATGACTTAGATCAATTCAGGAATACCCGAATCAATCACTCAATAACCGATTGGTTCGTACTAGATCTAGTATTCAGATCACCGCATTTGAACATGATATCAAGAAGTGCATATAAAGGGTAGAAAATAGAAGCCAAGTAGCTTTAGTTGATTTCTCTACAACTACCTTTTCTATAAGGAATCTACACACATTCTCGCAGACTTATTCTGTTATCCATTTCTTACCTTTCTTCGTTTACCTCTATTTTCCCTACCCATGTACAGTATCTCAATTATGAAGAATCTCAACGCAACTGTGTGGGCGCCAGAGAGAATGCAAAGCCAGTCATCATCGTTACCGACGACGACCGCGACCTCCGAGTTGCTCTAGATACTGTTTCCCGACTGTGCCCCATGTTTTGTGTGCCTGGCATATTATCAAGAACTTCGAAAGCAAAATAATCCAGGCGTACGACAAAGACTCGAAAGAGTATGACGATCTTTTGATGGATGGCCGAGAAACGTGGATAATTTTTGAGGAATCCGTCCAATCGTTCTATAAACATGCATCAGAGCCAGGGACGAAGGAAATGGCCAACAAATCAATGCAAGCATACCTCGACAAGTAGGTGCTGTGTCCAGATTTATCAATGGATCAAATCAACTGATGCATAAATCGGAAATTGGTTGCTTTGCTGCAAAGATCGCTGGGCTGGACCCTTCTTGTTTCTAATCTAGTCTTGCCTCTGTACTTTGTCTCGTCACCACTCCTTGTCAGACACTATTGCAGTTGCATCATACGCGTAGCAAAGTCGTCGACGTCGTCCTTGCCTGTTCAATAAACCCAGGATAAATAACAGGAATTTAAACCGCCCAGTGCAAATAGCCATCTTTGTATCAGCTGTATCCATCATAATGGTATCTGGAAGACACGGGATATTGTACTTCCTTGCTTAAAAGCTATGCATGGCAACGAGGTGGAGGCTTACATTGCCATATATATTCCTTCTTCCAGATTCTTTTCGACACCTCCCATAATACCCTTCCACATTTGTATCTCTAAACTCCATAGTGATCGTCCATATCCTTATGGGCATACCATTCGGTACGTCTGCGGCGATCAATAGGCACAATCTTTTTTGGTCATTTTTGACGACGAGACTAGCCAAGGCACAATGCTTTATCACGCGCGTAATTAACTATCTTCTGGATTGTACTTTCTATTTCCTATATCCATCCTTTCCTGTGCCCAGATATGCGCACTGCAGCTTCAGATATATTTTATGATCTCTACTTGCCGTAATCTGAGTACTCAGAGCTATACGAATCAATCAGTTCTGCTATGCGTTAAATGGAGCATTCTTCGACTTAAAGCATATCGTTGCCTACAGCAACCGATAACAGCTTGAGACGTGCTAGGTAGCGTAGCTCATAATACTTAGAAAATGAGACGTCCAGCCTAACTTGTCTGGTGCAGCCACTTCATAACCTGTTATCACTTTATGCAGCGTTAATAATCTCAAACGTAGTTGATTCGAAATTCGGTATCAGTATTCTTGCCATTATATACTTGGAGCAGCCATACTGCTGTCTTTTTATCTGCAGTTTATGCTGCGTTAGTGATGCACGGAGGAGTAACTGCTCCCTTTCCGAAGTTACGGCAGGTCTGCGGACCTTCTCATCAAAGTGGAAGTTAGAAAGTTCCAACTTTGGATCGCAAGCCGTCTGATACCGTTCGCTTGCGATACGCACGCTAAAGTCATGCTAAGATAACTTGCCATCCTCCTTCCCTGTTACCCGGACCAGAATATTATACTATAGGTTAAGTGACTTTTAAAGGAGGTGCACAACGTGCGATACAGATTCTTCATTTCTACGGTCGTCTGTTTCCTTCATCGTTGACCCGCCGGCCACAGATCCACGCGGGGCGGATTAATAATGAGTTTTCAATGTTGCGAACTATACTTATACAGATGCACAAGTACCTGGCATCTCTTAGATGTCCAGAAATACACATGAGAATCGTTTCCGTTGCGAGGCGCTCAAAAGACAATAATTATGTTGCCTTTACATCCACGGAAGAAGACATCGGGCCACCGTTTCTCTTCATGATTTTGGATGCAGCTTCTGGAAAGGTTACTAAGCTTAGTACATGCATATGTGATATGTCGCGAAGCAAAAATGCTTATAGGACTTATGTTGAAATTTGACAACTGACTATCTCAGTCTTCCGGGCGCTCCGTATGTCGAACCAGTTTTGCGCCTACGCCCAGAAGCTTCATCTTCTCCATAGCGGCGAGGATAGTGGCTGTTATCTCCACCGCGATTTCTCGCTGGACCTCGGGAACCGTACGGTCCCGTCGAGACCTAGCACAGTTGATCCCTTCCGTTTTACGCTGAAGGAAGGCCTTCTGCTCGTCGTTAAAGTGCTTCGTGGAGACTTGAAAACATTGGGGCGTTAGTCGCCGACGTACAGAAGTCTCCCGGGAGCCCGTGTTATATGCACTGTGAATATTATGTCCTACGAATGAATATAGAGTACTGGCTTATTACGGCCTCTTTTTCTCTTCCGGGCTACCGTGATTAGCGAGCAGCTGGAAGACATTCCTTTCACTCAAAGCTCTTTTGAGCTTGTAATGAGTGAGGGATTGGGTTGCGATGGAGGTCGGCATGTTGAAGGGAGGAGCAAGCAAAAGAAAGGGAAGTAGAGTACTATAATTCTATTTAAGAAAAAGGAAGGACAGATTTTATGTCAGAGGATGCGGGCAGGGCAAAAAGGGTCAAAAGGGGAGTTGAACAGGTGAATCAATGTGGGGCAAAGTTGGTGACCGACATTGACCGGTTGGGCCTACCGATGGTGCAGTCTAAAGGTCCGTAGGTCGGATTTTGAAAGGAAATTTTGTTGCCAGGGGTGTCCCGGACAATGGTGGTTTTTTTTCTGGTCCATGGTATCACTCTCTGTTAGCGTTATCTACTCTGCCTCATGAATCGGTACGCATGAGACGCTTTCCTTAGGATGGACTCGTTATTATTCATTTGGATATCAACGAGACATAAAGAAGACTAAGTGAAAGCATCGAATAATTAGAACCAAAAGCAGGCTTCGTGGATGGAAAGACGGGAAGTCCAATATTGTTGTCAGCCTATTGGCAAGGTATATGGTTATGTTCAGCCTCATCGTGATACTACTTCTCTCAGACTGTCACGTAGCTCTCTGTTCGATCTCCACTGCACGGTTAATAACGGTTATAGCAGTGATGAGCATATCTTAGGAAAAGAAGTTGGAGCGGATTACAAACGCTTTCCGTAATGTATTTTGAATGAAAGGTCCGACAAAACGGCTCCAAAAAAGATCTAAGTCCACGCTCCGGCCCGCTACTATATCTCATGGTGTTGTTCTTGTTTGCGCTTCTTTCCGGCCCTCGGCTTGGGTCCCCAGTTCGCAGTCGGATTCGTTTGGTAGCGCACCAAAGACCGCGATTTTTTTATCACAGCTGGATTATGCGTAAAGTCGACTTCGATACTATCGCACTTTCATTTAGCTACGGTAAAAATGTAGTCCACTTTACTCACGTCGGTTGCTTGGCAAGAATTGACCTTGCGGGCGAATTTTCTGCAATATTTTCCATAACGACCGGCATTCGTTTCACCTGAAGCATTTGTCAGTAAGTACATAGGCTTAAGGCTTAAAGACGTTACATGCGCTCGCATAATATCCCAGACGACGGACGATGGTGCATTGGTCTTGACAGATTCCGGATGACAATGTGATACGGAAACCTCGTATCCAGCGTTTAGTATGGCCGAACTATATCATATGAGTATATTTCCCGCACTTAACCATAGAAAGCATTAGTACTTACAATAGGTCGTTCATGGGCAGGCTGTTGCAATGGAGTGTGCCGGCCAGCCTTGACAGGGTCCAGTATAGCGGGGCATCCACCTCTTCACTGATAACGGATAGCATACCTTTCATGCGCACATTCGTACCATATTCCGATTCATTCGCTTCAACGTGTTTCAGCATTTCCTCCACGAACGTTTTATCGTGAAGAGGAGCTCCCCATGCGGGACCACCCACCTAACCAATGTTTGTTACGAAGGATATCACGAAATTCTGGCAATAGACTCACATGATGGGTATTTCCGCAGTTTTCGCAGGTTGCATTTACGGGAGGACCCGTGCCAGGAACGTGTCGATCTTGGCCATTATCTTTTTTTTGCACCTTTCCAAGCGGTTGAACTGCGTATGCGCGGCAACCTGCACATTCATACATGATCGCAGTTTTACTAGAAATCACAAATATATGAGATAAGAATGTTCGACAAGCAGTATTTGTCATACCTAGCAGCCATCTTGACTTGAGAAGGAGAAGTGAACACTCGCACAAAGACTCGGAGATAGAAGTCAATGCTGCATGATACGAGAGGAACAATGTATCGACGGTACCGACCAGCGGACGATTGTAGTTGTTGCAAGACGAGACGCAATGCCATTTCATGGGGAAACATGCCCTTCAGAGGCATACCACCGTATTTTCCGAAGCTAAAAATGGAGATGTATTCGTAAGCATAGGAAAGTAGTTTGGACCTGGAAAGTTACCATGTTTCAGGATGCATGGAGCCAGTTAGGATGGCAAGATCTGTACAAGTGACACAGAGTAGGCCACCCTCAGAAACAGCTTGGACAGCACCATCGACGAAGGGAGCAGCGGAGCCATAGGGATCCAAATCAACAACATCGTATTTCTTGGAATGACCGATGGCATCGTACATGACTTTCCTATGTTTTGTAGAATGAAAAAATATCAGAAGGACAGTGTCGTTGCGACGCATGGTCAGACAGACGTACATGGCATCGCCGCGGTTAGGAAGTACAAGATCTTCGGTGAGCCCATTGTATTTTACATTGCGACGGATAGACTCGACTGCTTCTTCTTCGAGATCGTTTGCAGTGACTTGCTTGAGATGAGGGATCTCTTTAGCATATCGAATGGATCGCAAACCGCTTGCAGCCAAAGCCTCAAGGATTGTAAAGTTTTCGGTGTTGATATGGTTCTCCAGATGCTATCATAATATGGGGGAAACACTTCAGAACGCGTCATGTGTTGTAAAATTACAGACTACCTCTTGCGCTTGTTTCCGTTCGATCTCGTCTATATAATGCAAAAGTAGAAAAAAAAAAAGAGAGAGAGGATGATCCATTATTAATTATCAAGCTAAACCTTACAGAAATGCTGTACTATTCGTTACCTTTCGCCCTGTTTACTTTCTTTTGTATACGCTCGCGTTTTTCACGAAAGAATATCTGGCTCCAAGTACGAATGGCAGCAATGGACATGTCACGATTGAATTCCTGAACAGGATTATAGAAAACTTCGTTCTCCTTTGGAAAGAGAATGCTCGCTTTGCCTTCAGTGACCATGTTGTATTTTGAAGCGTCAATGCCGGAGTCTGCTGGAGCAGGTGCAGCCTCAACCACGATTGGATCTGTCATCCTGATTTTTGTTGTAAAAGATCGCTTTGCAAAATATGGACGGAAAAGAAGAACCCTCATAATAAATTTGTTTTATCTGTATGATCAGCCACACGAATATGCGACAAAGCAGAGTAGGCCGGCCATGCACCCTTGCCCGGGTTTGACAGCACCATGCACTACGGATAGCACTTGCCAATATCTTGTATTCCCTCTTTTTCCGTATCCGCAATAACAATCTCAAGCATTGCCTTATAATGAAAGGATACATGTGTATATTCTCCCTCTTCCTGTGTCCGTTTTTATTATTAAACCATGACTTAATCACAGCAGGGTGAAGTAAAAACTACCGCTTATTGAGCGTCGTCACGCGACTTGATATAGTCAATGGCCTGCTGAACAGTTTTGATTTCGTCGGCATCCTTATCTGGGATCTCGACCGAGAAATCTTCCTCGATCGCCATGACAACCTCGACGGCGTCCAGACTGTCAAGACCAAGATCATTCACAAAGCTCGCTTCTTTGGTAACCTATGTACGATAAATTGTTTGAGTTTATGCATACTTAAGCAGGTATTTATACTACGGTATCCATTACCTTGGAGCCATCAACTTTGTCAAAGCCTTTGACAATGTCGAGCACGCGAGTCTCGATTGTCTCTGGAGAAAGTCCCGAGGAATAGAGACGCGAGAAGATCGTTGGAGCTGCAAGAGCACCAGACGCGTTCACAACCGCGCGCCTTGTAGTGCCAGCAGCAGCAGCTCGCGATGCAGCGTTTAATATAATAGCAGGGCGGAAAAACATAGTAAACTGGATACGTATGTGTATGAGACGAACAAAAAGAGCTGCGGTGACATTATCGACGTGCACACGCTGTACTTCCTTGCGGTTCCGCACAATTTAAATACCGCTCTTCCGATCATTCAGTCATTTCAGTCGACGTTCAGCACTCGATTTCTTCATGTCGAACTTGCAGACATTATCCAGAATATGAATGAATATCTTCTCTTTTATCTATTTTTTTGTTACTCACATAACTTAGTGCAAGTTTTCAAACTATTTTTTTTTCATCTGTTGCATATTAGCATAGCGCTATGAACATATGACCAAGATTTACTTCGTGTATACAGATGCACAAAAGTAATACGTAGAGTAGCAAGTACATCTTTTTTTTTTTTAATTCTGTTTTAAGCGATAGCGGCCAGTACAACTTGAGATACATTAATGTCTTGGCTACGAATAGCCAGCTCGAACTGGACACCGGTCGTTGCATTGAAAGTCATCCGGCACCGCGAAAGGACCTTCACGCCGCCCAAGAATATACCGCCGAGCAAGAGCGTGTGCACCGAGTTGCTCTTCGGTAGACCTGTATCATCCAGTGCTTGCATTCCGAGCAAATCGATGATAGACGAACATGCAGCTACATAGCGTTTCGATGAACGTCAGCTTTGGCAAATGTAATGTCGCCTATGTTAATAGCGGTACTTACCCTTGAGACTGGGAGCACGTTCTTTATCGAGAGCAAATTCTTCAACCACCTCGTTCTCTGCGAGCGACTCAAACTCCTCGGCAAAATTGGAAACATAGTTCGGTCGAATGTAGTCGCCCGTTGTAATCTCAACATCCTCAACCTGGTATTCATCTTCGTAGCCTTCAGGGTCAGGCTCGCCGGTCGTAGGGTCGCAGTCCTTAACCTCGAATTTAAGTGTGTTGGTGAACGTCACCGCAGAGAAGTCGCCCTCGTCTTCTCGCTCAAATGCGACATAGATTGTGCCTGGTACGTTGTATTCGAGTTTTTGAACTGGAATTTCGGCAACCTTGATTAGTCCACACTCGTCTACTTCGGGTTGCATGGTCATCTCGACATTTTCCAAAAGCTGGTCGTTCAGCGTATTCGTGCAGTTGAACTGGAATACAATGTGCTTGGGGAATGTGTGCTTGACGCAATGCACGACATACTCTGTCTCGCTTTCTGTAAGCTCCACTGGCTTGACTGAGCTGCGGAAAAGCGTGCCAAAGGAGCCAAATTCGGGGATTGCTGCCAGCTGCTCGGCATAGATTGCTTGCTGATCGATAGAAGAGACACCTACTTGCGCAGCCGGTGCCGCAGACGGCGTGCCTGGGGTGCCTGTTTGGCTTGCAGTTTGGGTGGTCAGCATCGGCGATGATGTTTCTTGGTTTCGTGCACCTAGAAATGAATAGCCATAGATCAATCAACGCTGCCCTTATAAGTTCATATGTCTGTGTCATGACTCACGTCGTCGTTCTTCCTCTTCTTGCTTTTTGCTAATCACTGGCACTGCTTCGAGGTTGAACTCTTGGTCGTTGCCCAGGGGACTGTTGACGTATTCAACAAGTTGACGCTCAAGCGTTGGAAGAGCAAATGTCGCGTCTACGTGAAATTATTGTATTCGTTATTACATATACACTTGTATATTACGGTTGCTTACCGTCTTGGATATACTGTTTCGCGATGCTCGTATCCTGCATCAATGCAAGTGACATGGTAGCTCTGTCGCGCACCTCGTCATCAGAGTCGTCCAGGCATCTGTAAAAATCAGGGTTAATCCTAATGATACGCTTATCTGCAGGCATATTTACCTGGTCAGCAAGATCTTGATACTCTGCTTGACGGCGGGGTCCTCGACATAAACACCGAACTTTGAAAGTGCGCTCACGGCCGCAGCACGAACAATGGAGTTTTCCAAAATGACGCGGTTGTAAATGTACCGGATATACTTTGTGGGAGTAGACGTCTTTGGGCCTTCAACTCCAAGAACATGCAAAATGCGGACAGAGAGTTTCATGAACTCACAGTCTTCGATGAACTCGCACAAATTCGAAAGAGCTGAAAAAGTATGATGAGATCAGATGGATTGATGTTATATCAAGCTAGTGGAGCGTACCTGCATCCTTGCTCTCTGGGATGAATTTAATCATGTCAAAGATAGACTCAACGACGGTCTTTTTGAACTCGTAGCCACCTTCGTCCCGGAGCACGCCATTCATAAATGTGAGCATGATGGCTTGCTTCGTGGGGAATTTGAGGCAAAGCGAGCGGATGGCGTCGATGACAATGACTTTGAACTCGTCCGAGATTTCGCTCATGAAGCCGCTGATTTGCTTCATCAAACGATCAACCGAAGCTTCGTTACCGGTCTTCAGAAGGGTCGTGATAGCAAAAGTGGCGACACTACGGTTTTGGTCCGTAATGAGGTTTTCCATGTCCAGATTGCATGGGGACACCGCAGCTGGTTTGCTAAGTGAGAGTCGGTTGAGAATGCGGATCGCAGCGAAACGGAGGGTCGCCTTGGGCGAGGAAAGGAAAAGCTGCAATACTAATAGCAACGAGCATGAGACAAGATGAGCGTATAACAGTGGATCTGAATACACCTACCTGAGATGGCAGGGTACAGTTCCTTAGAGGATGCATCGGGCATTTCGCAAATAGCGCGTGCTGCCTCCAGGTTGACCATATCACTCTTGTGTCGCAAAAAGCCTTCCAAGATCTCATAGATGCGGCGAGTTGAGCTATAAGATGGGCAATCATCAATAAACTTTCCAAGAAGAATACTTCTTTGAAGAGGATTCACCTTGGGTCGTCTTCCATCACCTTACAGGCGTAACGGATCAAGAGACAGACAGCTGCCGGATTCTTGAGCGGGCTGCTACCGCCGCCCAATAGACCACCACCACGTGAGCCAGCAAAATTTTGGACCAATTTGGCCACAGCCATACGATCGTGCTGTCGAATGAGATAGAGCAGACCCAAGGCATGGTATTGAGTGCTATTGCTCGCAGAGATCACGACTTGACTTTGAGCTGATTGGCTCTGGCCACCAAAGCCAAAGGCAGCAGCGCCAAATCCTGACCCGCCCGACTTGGCGTGAGCAGCTTCCTGGACTTCGTTCGACCAACGCTTCACGATGTCTTTCGCCACCGAGAAAAGATGGTAGGATGATACCAAAGCAGCAGAAGAAACAGAAGGGGTCTTGTCGACAATCGAAGCCTTTAGAATACGTTCAATACCTTGGATCATGGAGGGCTATTAACCAAAATTATGAATGAGATTCGAGGATCAGTAAATAGAGACGAGAAAAGAGAACAAAAAACTGTACGTCTGTAATCAGGCAAAGCGCGCGTATGGCGTTGGCGCGGTAAATGGTCTCTTGCTTTGTCTGAATGTCCTTGATCAAGGATTGAGTCACCATAATCACGTCTTCCGCAATGCCAGATAGTTCCTTGATGACCAAATACATCATTTGGCGCAAAGATGTCTAAAAATTGGAGATCAAAACATCATAGATATCATGAATATCATAAAAGAATGTATATAACCCCGTCAACTCCATCATTTCTTGATTCACTCACGTCTTTGGACTGGAAAAGCTTTGTCACATTGAAGAAGAGGTCTGTGGCTTCCTTGACGTTGAACGGTTCACCAAGGTAGATGAGGTAAATGATCTTTGTCAATAAAAGACGACATTTTCTGGCGTTGATGGGCGAGTCGTTAAATGCACGAGCTTCTTGAAGAACAGCGGTCTTATCAAGGTGGGTGAACAGGCCAAAGTCTGAATTTAATAAAAGAATGAGTCATCTTTGTTTGGACGCGTACTCGACAGTGGGATGGCCAAAGTACGCCAAGGTACGAGCCAAGATGCGAATATTCAACTCACCGCTGTCTTCATCTCGTTTGGCGTAACTCATGATGAGAGGTGGCGTGTTTTAAACGAGTGCGATTGGCAGAGATGAAGAGAGAAAGACAGCAGATATATCTATATATCTATATATATGTATATATATATATATACGTAGAGTGCTGCTGTATATATAAGACGGGAAGGAGAAAAGGCAAGTTACGCGCCCAGTCTGGGGTTTTCGGACTGAATTGCTTGCCTTGTCTGACTTGTCTGCTACTGTCTCGTTTTCTTTCTCCGCTCACTTCCACTGGACAAACATTATACAAGACAACTCTTACTACTTCACAACACATACGCTCCAATGGCGCACTTGGTCAATGCTTTTGCTCGAGTTTTTGCACCGCCAGATAACGCAAAGCCACTTCTTATTACTGCAGCAACCGCGTCTTGCTTGACTGCTGCCGCAGTTCTTTCCGCACAAGCCTGGCAAAGACGCGTGCTTTCGCCATGTACGCCACCTTCACAACCGCTAACAGACGCGCCTAGCGACGCACCTTACGAAGCCAAGGATGCTCTTGGGCCAGAAGCATATGAAAGGCTGAGACGATCATTTGTGATTGTCGTCGGTGCAGGTGGAGTTGGCTCTTGGGCAGCGCTCATGCTGTTGCGCGCTGGCGTGCAACGGATTCGCATCATCGATTTTGATCAAGTCACCCTGAGCAGTTTAAACAGACACGCCGTCGCAACGCTCAACGACGTCGGGACTCCCAAGGTCACGGCTATCAAGAAACATTTTAGAGATATCTCACCGCAAGCAGATGTTGACAGTCGCATCGAACTTTTCACCGCCGAAACCGCCGACGAGCTTCTGTCAGGTAGAAAGAAAGAGATGCATATTCCCAATAGAGGACATAACATTTATGTGGTAGGTTCTCCTGACTTCATTATTGACGCCATCGACAACATCAATACGAAGCTCTACCTGATAAAGTACTGTCATGACAGGAGTCTACCTGTCGTTAGCTCCATGGGTGCTGGCGCCAAGGCTGATCCCTCGCGTATCCAGATCGCTGATATTAGCGAGACATTAGGTAACAAATCTATCACCACCTTGTATATTGTGTGAACTACATGCTAAAGGTGGTCGCAGAGGACCAGTTGGCACGGGCTGTACGACAAAAACTCAAGAAAATGGGCGTAAAAAATGGTGTGCCCGTTGTTTACTCGGCGGAGAAACCGCATCATGTCAAACTCCTTCCGTTAGGTACATATACGTGAAAAGCTAGCTTATATCAGTTTTTCTCATATCCTCCGGTTATGCTTAGAGGAAGACCGTGTGCAAGACGCGGACGATTATGCCGCACTTCCTGAATTTCGCTCTCGTATTCTGCCTGTATTGGGAACCATACCGAGCATGTTTGGCATGGCTATCGCCGAATATGTCATCCTCAAACTCGCGAAACGAGTCGATTTCGAGCCTTTGGTCATTAAACTACGCGAAGGCTTGTATACAAGGATCCACCGGGATCTGCTATCGCGTGAGTTGAAAATATATCATAACAAGTGAGTGTGACACCTGCAATTCTGATGCTCATCCGCTAAAGACCCGTATAAAGAACATGTACTGTCGACGCCCGTGATGTAGGTCATATCTTTGAAGAGACTTGGCAAGGCAAAAGTATCTTTACCGGTCCAAGTGACCGCATCGCACTCGTGCGTTGGGACAGATCCAAGCCGCCTTCTCCTCTGAATTTAGTGTGTATGACCAGAGAAGAAGCCAAGGCACATGATGCACTTCCCATCGATACAGATCTCGTTGCACACTATGGTCAAGGTATATATATGCAGCAAATAAAGGGGCGACACTATGATGCTTACTCCCCGTTTCTAGATATTTGTTCCTATGTCGACAAAAGATTCGCGAACGAAAGACGGATACACGAACTGTGGGATCCCGTTTTCTAATATGAAGCGAGAATGGTACGCTGCATGGCAACCAGGGGCTGTACATACAGCACTGCGATATCTGCGTCTCTTGATGATATATCGCTCCTACATTTGATTTGTATAGTGGTCTCATGTAGTATAAAAGTATTGTTACCCAATAGAATAATCACGACCATGTGACATATGACCTTAAGAACGATAAATAAAGCTGAGGCTTTGTCCATCATATCAGGCTCGTCAAATTTTAGCTGACCGGGGTCCAAGCTGTCCAGCATTCTGGAGCGATTGGCGCTGTCTGTTAAGACAGCTGGGAGCAAGCAAACTAGCCGAATAGGATGGCGATAAAGAGAACGACTGCCGCATATGAAGACATACCCGAGATATCGCGAGCTGCTTCGCGCTCCAGCAGAATCAGTAGATCAGAATAACTGCCGGGACAGAGGGAAACCATGTTCACACCCGCGTAAAAAGCCTTCTTGGTGTGATCAGACACGTTGCCCAAGATCGATTTTGTAGCCACCGGTCTCCCGGAACAGGAACGAATACGGCTGCTACCGCATTTATATTATCCAACCGCTTGCTAATGAAGACGGCGGCCCGGTAAGAATCCTGGTCACCACGCCGAAAGATAAGAGGAAGGACGGAATTAAGTACATTGTTGACGGAATTAAGTACCTTGTTATGCCTAACATCTGCTCGCGAGCAGAGGAAGGTCATAATAGGTGTAACCGACATAAATCGACTACTGCTAGATCCTAAGACTTCCTTAGCTGTGTCGATATGCTGTGATGGCACTATTGGACATGTTAAGAAGGAAAAATATTAGAAATCGATACTCTAAGCGACTCGATGATATGACCCATCTCGTTGTCCTTGTTTTGGACTGCAGCGTCATCTAACGCCGGTTTCTCTACAATTCTATCTTTTTCGGGTGTCAAATGGAGCCAGCAGGACTCGGTCTTATCTGACAGGAAGCAGAAGACAATGATTCCCTGACGGCAGTAATGGCACCGAAGGTAATCATGCCTCTATAACATGGCGATAATATGCTTATTACCGTAGAGCACATTAGAGACAGGTACCATTTCCATGCGCCTATACCACGCGTACCATCCATGTGGAGAATAACACCAAAGGCGATCAAACTACTTACAGCAATGACAAACGCGTTCGTAAGAAACATGACACCGAACCACATGGCCTGTTCCAACTGTTGACAAAACGTAGTGATGAGGGGAAAAGTATAGGGCTAAGTCATGTCCACGAAGAAAGCGAGAAGAAACCGAAGTCCAGCGAGTTTGCGAGACATGAGCCCCATACGTGATTGTTGCTACCCAGGTACGTACATAAGTGGACACACTGCCACAAGCACTGATCGGGTGCGCCTGTGAGCTAAAGCGTCGTAGTGAGATGTAGAGCTTTTGGCTGACGTTTGCACATATCTGCACAATAAGAAAGCCCAGGAAAAAGGACCGAGTTAATCCAGCTGCACTGTGTCTGTGTGACGTGGGCATTTCTCGTCAAGACCGAGAATCGCTGCAATAGCGAGCCTACCTTTGTCAATAAACGAAAGCGAAATCGTCCAGGACTGAGCACACCATCCGCTAAATTAGCTGGGTCGATGATAACTGACGTACCTGCACGAACAAAGTTAGGCGCACCAATGCATGGCATAAAGGTCCCATTTATTTTGCGCACTAGATGCTTCTCCTGGAGAGACTGAATAAAACCCAAAACATCTCCTTTGGATATCGTGGGTCTGACCTCTCTTCAAGTCCTATATCTTTCGACAGCCCTGGCTGGCTGTCTTTTTATCGCAGACATGATTTGATGATAATGAAGGCGACAACGGATAAAAGAAAGATGAAAAAAAGGGAAACAAAAGGAACAAATAACCAATCAAGCAGAAGTACTATTCACTGTACTGTACAGTGCAATCCGGAAAGCAGAACAGGGTTCGTGTAGTATCGGCATGTCGAATTCCGAAGGGTTGTGCGCAGACAGCGAGGTCATCACTTTCATTTGAACACATGCACATATCTTGACCTTCGCGTTTTGAGACAATTTGGGATTAATCAAGTACAGTGATATTTAAAGATCCTCTTCCGGCTTACAATCGATTTGTATAATAGGCGCTAGCGTCATCACTGCCACGAACATCGACGCGATCTGAGCGATTACCAGGAGAAAGAACGTGGTGTACACTCTACCCCATGTCGTCGTTTGACGTTGTCCTCTTTCAAAGAGGGAGTACGTCGTGTGAGAAAGAAGTATATACAAGGATATGAAGATAGATATGCATATACAGATGCAGACTTAGTGGACGCCAGAGACATCCCTCACCTTCTATACGGTCAATAGAAAATTTGGCTTTCCTCTTCAGTCCGTCCACATCGGTTTTGATTTGATAGACTTATAATCTTTAAGGGGTGAACATGCATAACAATATTTACCTCAAATACTAGAAGCCAAATGTTTTAGTCAGCAGCACGCGCTGCATCACAGCTACCTCGTTACAGCTATTACTGTCGTTTTGTACGCCAAAAAGACTCGAATACGTCAGATTATCTCCGGCCTCATACACGTCTTTTCGTCGTTCAAGACTTACTCCATAAGTTGAGGATGCTATACGTTGATCAAGGCACATTACGGACCTGGCGAGATTGGCCAGACGACCCTTGATAATGTTCCTCGATTTGCCTTGGTCGATAAATGCATATTACGATTATGATTTGTGGTATACTTCTATGACAATACCAGCTTCCATGCGAAGGGCAAGCGGAACGGATTAGGTTTGTTGCTAAAATTTATAGTACGTCGCGAATAAAAAGACGTGCTGAAGCCATAAACACGTTGTTTTGCTCCATTATGACGCCGAGCTATCATAGGAGGATGCGTATCTATGTCATTTCGATGGTACCATATAGAAATGCCGATGAAGGCAAGGGCGCTGGTCGTCCCTGAGAAGGGCAGAATTTTGACTTTATTTTCTATGATACAGCTGTTGCATCACCTCATTTATACGAGACGCTTTTCTGACTGTGCATCGAGAAAAAATATCTTTAAGTCTGTCGTATCGGCATTTTCAAGAATGAAGCCCTATAATGTCTGCCAGGGTGATCAAGCAATGGTCAAATTATCTCCGTGACCACGGAGCCATTCATTTTGCAGAGCTGCTCACGTGTTCCCACTCAAATAAACCATGAGAAAGGAGATGAGTAATGCGTGTGACACCGTCCAAATAACAGTCAATAAAATTGATTACAGTAGCTGTATGAGAGAAAACTATGAAGAAGCAAGTGCTACTAAAACAAGGTGATCATACGCGATGCTCGCTTACGGAATCTTTGCGGAAGACCACCGAAAGAGGTTGTCGTTCACACAAGTTACATCGGCGCTTATTTCTTCAGCCAATCACGGACGATACCTCCTGTGTTCCGTTCGTACCTCATCACAAGCAAGGTGTACTTGGGTAAGCGTATCTTGGATGCGTTCGTGTTAGTTTGTCCAGTTGATATTACATGGCTCAAGTAAACTGTATGCGTACATATGCGATAGGTGGCATATGTGGCAGGAGGGCACCTTGCCTCTGTGAAATAAGGCTGACAAGAAAGCTAAGGCAGAATACCAGCCTTGAGCAGGTCTAGAAGGGTGAGGAACTCGGCCTTCAGGCTCCGGGAAAATTATTTCACGACATCCGGAGTGTATCTAAAGATCTCGACACGCCAGTGAGGTTGAGCATCTCTTTCCTCACTGCAATTTTGTATTATCCATGAATGAAAGTGAAGTGACAGGGCACTCTGGATATACAACGCCGTCCAAAAATGCAAAGCAAAAAGGAATACCGTATATCGTTGCTGAGCTTTCGCAGCTGGCCCAAATCTCCAAAACACAGCAAGAACAGCACATTGACTGTCCAGAGAGGAATAATGAAACATATACGGCTAGCTTTTCATCTGGAGTAGCGCTCGATGTTTCAATAAAGGCAAGAGAGTCGAGCGGAAACGATCTCCATATGATCGAGCAGACATCATCGTCTGATCAGGACCCTGAAGGGCAACCGCCCGTAACCCAGAAAGTGGCATGGTATCAAATGCCGCTTGTTACCCGGAATGTCGCCCCGGATCCAAAACTACTACCCCACAGCCATAAGTATTTGATCTTACTGACTGTTTCGGTCGCCGGATGCTTGTAATAATTGCGGTTGAAAATGGCAATAAGTAGCTAAGCGAAGGCTTTTGCTGTTTTACATAGGTCCCCGATGGCGACAACGATATATGTAAACGCCACATGCCACCTATCCGATATGCTGATGGTCTGACTGTGTCTCATCCCTTAGTTGCCGGCTCTCATCGATATGCAGGAAGCATTCGATACGTCGGATACTGCCATGAATGCGTCGCTGGCTCTATTCATATTTGTCACTGCCTTTTTTCCATTAATATGGGCCGCTTTTGGTGATGCCATTGGACGTCGGCCTATCTACCTTATTTCCATCTTCATTGCCGTTATCGCCAACGTGGGCTGCGCACTATCAACGAACGTCGTCATGCTCATTGTATTCCGCGCCGTCACAGGAATAGGCTCCTCATCGGTAAACAACAAGTCCGTTCTTCATTTCTTTTTATCTTGGAAAACTTACCAAATCTACTCAAATGCGTGGTAGGTTATGTCTATGGGCGCAGGTTCTATCAGCGATATTTTCGAGGCAGAAGAGCGCGGACGAGCATTCGCATATTATACCACGGGCCCGATGCTAGGGCCTGCATTAGCGTAAGTGCGAAATATATCAAATTGGCCGGAATTAGTATACCAACACCAAGTTGAAACCGGCCAGGCCCATCATCGGAGGCTACCTCAATCTGGCCTTTGGATGGCAAAGCAATTTCTGGTTTCTGGCAATCGCATTTTTCTGTGTTTGGCTGGGCATCCTGTGTTTCTTGCCAGAGACATGGAGACCGAAAGCTTCTCCGCAAGCTTCTGTAAAGTCTGGCAGAGCATCTCGGAAGACGAAAAAGGCGTCAGTCCGTGTCATTAATCCCTTGGTTGCCGTTAAACTACTGAGATACCCGAATGTAGTCTTAGTGGTGCTTTTTAGTGGATTTTTGTGAGTCCTTGCGGACAGAATTCATTGACACTAACTTCTCTCTCCTAATTTTTACAACAAAAATAGATTCTTTACGTCCTACGTGGTCAGCGCTAATTTTTCACGTATCTATACCGAGCAATACAAGTTGGATACTGGTACGGTTGGCCTATGCTACTTACCACAAGCAATTGGTAGTATTGTTGGCGGGAACACAGGCGGGCGCTTGTCGGACAAAACCTACAAAAGGCGTATTCATAGCGTGGACAAAAGCAAGATATATCCAGAGATGCGTATCAACGGGCCGTTTCTTTACTTCGCCTTTGTTCTGCAGCTTTTTGCACAGATAGCGTACGGATGGTGTATCCAAATGAATGTTCATTATGCTGTCGGTCTCGTGTGTCTTTTTTTTGGTAATTAATTCTACCTGAACGTTCAGTATTTTGCTTAACACTCATAGGCCATATAAGTCGGTGCATCACGGATGTTACCGAATGTTACATTGTCAGCTTATCTCGTTGACTGTTTCCGAGATCAGTCAGCGACAGTAACAGGTACTTGCGGAGAGCCAAATACATATATGGTACTGACGCAAATGCAGCTTGCAATAACTTCGTGCGCTACGTTTTCGGTGGTGTGGGATCCCTCATCGCAGCTGATTTCCAAAGTGCAGTCAAGCCTGGTATTCTGTATACTCTCTGTGGTGCGATTTTCTTCACTTGTTGTATCAATGTATACCTGCTTCAGCGACGAGGACGTGTCCGACAGAAAGCGTTATCTGACGAGATGGCATAATTCTTTTACAGAAAAATACATACAGCTACACTATCAATGTGCAGTTTGCATATTCGATATTGGTTAGAGGGGTATATATATATGTTACTTTGGCATAGATTAAACATAATCTTAAGGCCGATATATAAAATTTAAGTCTTCCTTGTCAGTTAAGTCCAGGTCTTCTCTGTTTGCAGCAGGAGGATTAACCTTGCCCTCATCTCGTAGCTTTTGGCGCCGTGTATTCTCACATACAATTCGCAGGCGCACATAGAGGAAGAGTAGAACAGCGATCATGTCTGCAGCCATGTAGCCAGACAGGCCGCCGATGTACCTCGGGCCATCTTCTTCAACCATCATAAGCCTATAAATTGGTCGCATAATATGAGTTCCAGAAAAGTGTAACATACATCCGCACTTACGGGCCTACAAAATTGCCAATGCAGTATGCGACAAGGTTCCCACCAGTGTAAAAGATCTTCTTGGTATATCCGGACACGTTGCTTGATATCGATGTCTGAAGTAAGACATAGATGGGAGAACTTGCGGATAGAAACAGACCAGCAAGTTTAGCACCGCCGCTCGGGATAACGCAGAGGAGAAGAGCGCCAAGAAAAGTAATGGTGCCCATGATAGCAGCTATATAGCCGATCTCATCATATTTTTTGCTTGTATACATCATGAAAACCATGAGAATCATGATAGTGACACCATTTGGAATATTGAGCAGGATCGAATTAAGATCCTGAATGCGTAAATGCCGTTATTGATAAGTACGCGTGGGATATATTCAGAACTTACATCGAACCCCATGTCCTTAATAATCTGAGTACTGAAAATTGTAGTGCATCCATTTTGAAGGTTCACAAAAAAGGATATAAGCATATAACAATAGAACTTGTCGTCCGTGAGAGCTTCTTTGATGTGTTTCATCTTGATAGTTCTGGTTTGAATCACAGCATTCTCGCGTGTCCGTTCGTCAACTATGGCTT
This sequence comes from Syncephalastrum racemosum, assembly GCA_002105135.1. Taxonomy (NCBI): domain Eukaryota; kingdom Fungi; phylum Mucoromycota; class Mucoromycetes; order Mucorales; family Syncephalastraceae; genus Syncephalastrum; species Syncephalastrum racemosum. The sequence goes on from MCGN01000017.1 coordinate 28,079, forward strand.
CCTCCTCAGTTGTCAATCGGAACCATTTCGACTTGGCGCTGTCCGCTAAGAAGAAGAAGAAAAGGATCCCAAGAAATACCGTGACAGCGCCCCAGATAACCATGCACCTAGTAACGTGTGAAATAAGCAGGCTTTTTGTCGTCATCTGTCTCACGACGTACCATTTCCAAGCACTAAGGCCGTTTATACCGCTCATATATCTGATGCCGTAGCCGATGAGACCTCCAAGCGCGATAGCGGTAGCATTGCAGATGAACATGGTACCAAACCAGATCACCTGTTCGGAGCGGCGGTAGAGAGTGCTAATAAGCAAGAAAATACATGGATATGTAGAGGCTTCAAAAAAGCCGAGTAGGAATCGCAGACCCGCAAGCTGCTGGAAGTTCTTGGAGAGAGCCATACAAGCAAGACTAACTCCCCAAAAGACTAGGATAGTCCCCAAGTATTTTGAAATAGGGAGCCGCTGAATAAAATATTGGTTCGGGAGCTATTGATGTATTTTTCTTTAATTAGAAGGCTCCAAAAGGACTTCATGAATGTACCTGGAAAGCAAGATAGCCCACATAGAAGATGGCGCCGAGCCAGCTGAACTGTCCCTGGGAAATGCCAGTGTCTTCATATAATCCCATCGCTGTGGAGAAATTCAACGTGGATTTATCTATGAACTACATATAACGTGGTACCATGATGCGACTTTTAGCCGCGTTCTCACAGAAAAGGAATGGAACTTACCTGAACAAACAGGATAGAGCATACCAAGGGCATTACTGTCCAGTTAATTTTGCGTACGAGCTTCTTTTCTGCGGGCGAATAGACAAATTTGGCATGATTCACATCATACTCTGCCACAGACAGGCCGGACTCGAGCTTTTCAATCTTCGTGTCGGTATATTTCTCAAGCTCAGAAGACATTGCCACAGCTGTCGATGTCTGTATAGGTGTAAAAGAAAGCACAAAGTACTCTACTTCTTCTTTTAAAAGTGATCGGTGTCTCAAACAAGGTTTTCTTACGATTTGAATAGGTTTGGCGTTTCACTACGTACCCTATCCATACACAACATACGCGTTACATTTTGTCCTCACCTTTTCTCTAGTTGACTTCGATTTTTCACGTCGCGCTAACGTTATGTTGAGTTACACGCTCAAATTGTTGATAAAAGATAAACGCTTATCGTTATCTTTAAGACATACCATACCCTAGTTAAAGACCATATAGAACAAGACAGTTATGCACATCACATCACATGCAGCTGAGTGGCTAGATTAGGCCTAGAAAAGGCATTATCCAGGGTCACTTTCTAATGCATACTTGTATTTCCCAGGATAAGTAGACCATGACTCAGAAGTGAGATCGTGGAGCATGTAGCTATGGGAGCTTAACGGGGTAATAAAGTTTATTGTGAACCAAGAAATTCGCACACGACATCTCTAAAAGGCAAACGATAAGACTTACCAAGGCTTTTCCCATTTTGAACCTATATGCGATTGGTCTGACACGCAGATAAAAGTTTGACATCTTTCCATCTTCATCTAACCTGGATGAATAGTTTTACTGCCGAAAGATAGGGAAAAAGCTCCTCATGCAGACATAAAGTAAGGTATTGTGCTGGTTGCGTTCCTTCCTCTTTTATACATGTACTATATGTCCCGAAAATGTCCCGTTCTGCTTATCTTTTGAGATTCGTTGGAACTTCTGTCTGAACAAAATATGCGTTTCGCATTTTTTATTTTAGGTCTCGCTTGTACGTGTTCGAAAGTCCATTAAATTGCCGAATGGATGGAAATGTCTAACATAACTTTGGTCACTGGATCCTTGTCAATACTTTGTATTACTCTAAAAGTGAGTATGCTGGCTTCGATCTGTGGGACATGTAAAAGAACGCATTTCTGTCCGCTGCAAACTCGGTGTGAAGAGCGGAGTATAAGCCCGAGTTACCCGTCCTTACCCGCATTCATCGCGCATAACAAAACCGAGTATATGCCTGCAAACGGCTACCTACAGTATTTGATACTCGACGCCTAGCGTAGTATACTGTATCCGGTAGCGGTATTATTTTCTGGTCAAAATTATCTAAGATGTACATAATTCATTCATCATTTTCTACTGGGCTCGTGCTTTGCCTTTGCCCTTGTCCTTTCGCGGCTTCTTCGTGCTATTTACATTTGATTTCGGCTCGGATGGCGCCAGTTCTGCTGCTGATACCGAAGTTGGCCCCATCTGTGGACGCGGCGCTTCCTGTTCGGCGAGTACTTTCGATTCCTCTTCTGGTTCCTCATCCTTCTTTTGCTCAAACTTCTCCCGTACCTTCGAATAGTGGGCGAGCTCTGTTGCAGACACACTCGGAACGAGTTCGTTCAGTGCATTTACAAAGTCGATCTCCTCCACTTGCACGAGAATTTCATCCGGCGTCGCTAGCCGAGAAAGATAGTATTGGGCAGTGACGGTCTGGGGAAGATCCGGGCGTTTTTGTTCGTTAAGCTTGGCCACGCGAACCTCGATGGTCTCCGCAACGCGAGTCATAGCCTTGAGCATAGCGTCAGAGCACAAGGCATAGAAATCAGCACCGGTGTAATGGAACGGGCACCGTTCGGCCACGCGAGCCAGATCAAGATCTGGATGCAGGCGGAATTTGCGGGTCAGGGCTTGGATGATACGAAGTTGCGATTCATGATCTTGGCTGACACCCAGATACAGGAGCTTGTCAAATCTACAAAAGCAAAGGCAGTCAATAAACGAATTGGGGTATAACTTCCTTGCTTTCTCACCTTCCAGGGCGCAACAAAGCAGGATCCAGTAAATCAGGACGGTTGGTGGCACCAATGACGAAGACGTCACCCACGCCTGAACCTTCACCGCCTTCGCTCATACCATCAAGTTCAGCAAGCAGCTGACTCACAATACGGTCCATGACGCCGCCCGAGTCGCCCTTTTCACCACGCTTGGGCGCCACCGAGTCCAACTCGTCGAAAAACACGACGCAGGGCTTGGCATCTCGCGCGCGTTGGAAAACGCGTCGTACATTGGCCTCAGATTCACCAATGTACATGTTAAGCAGCTCGGGGCCCTTGACCGAGAAGAAGTTCAGAGAGCAGGAGGTAGCAATTGCTTTGGCCAGTAGCGTCTTGCCCGTACCCGGTGGACCGTATAATAGAATTCCGCTGCGCTTCTTTAGGCCAGAGCCGAACAGCTCTGGATGCTCCAAGGGAAGCTGGATGGTATCTAAAATATCGTCCTTGACATGGGCCATGCCACCGACATCGTCCCAGGTGACACTTGGGATTTTTGGCGCACCAATCGAGTCAGAGTAGCTCGCGCGTGCTTCATTCAATGCAGCATCAAAGTCGGCAGCAGTCAGTAAGATACCAGCTGCATAGATATCGCTCGGGCTGATGATAGCTTTTCCCTCTGAATCACCGTTTGCCTTATCACTATCATTATATAAGCTTACTGCATCATTATTGCTTAAGCTACCTACATTGCGCCATTAATACGCTGTAGCGCTAGGACACCTGCGCGACCTAGTAGGTCTACCAAATCTTTAGAGACGAGAGCGGCAGTTTGCGTTGCCAAGCTCGACAGAGAGACGTCGGGTGCAATAGGTGAATCAACCGTAAGATTACGTAGGATTTGCAGACGGGACTTTTCATCGGGTGCCTATTTGGGGTTCCAAGCACTTTAAGCAACAGAATTCAGATATCCATCAAAAGTAGCTTTACCTCGATAACGACTTCATGACGGAAGCAGCCGAGGATACTGGTTGGTAAGGCGTCGACATCGCTGGTGGTGGACATGACCATGATTGGATAGCCAGTAGTAGTGTGAGTCTCATTTACAGATTCGATGCATTCCTGCAATACAGTTGCCAGCAGGGGCTCTACGTGCAGAAGGTGAGCATGTTTGATGCGTGTACTGTCATACTGTCATTGATTCATTAAGTAACAAACACACTGTACCTTGACCTGATTCAACTACCTGGCTCTTTCGGGCAAGACCCTCGATATTTCTTAGCAAAACAATACAGGGCGAGAGGGCAGCCGCTTTTTCAAATTTGGCGCGTAAATGAACCTCGGTCTTGGCATCCGTCTCCGAGACGACGTCGTAAGCGGAGAACTCAAAGACATGAACGCCCAGTTCTTCGGCGACCTCGCGGATCAAGGTCGACTTTCCACCGCCACGTGGACCTTGTATCAGAGCATTACAGGACAGCTTGAATTCACGGCCGAGAGGATGAAGTGACGACGATACTAATTCGTGCAGCTGTTTGAAAGCCGCGGTTTCGGTGCGATACAAGGGCAGCCGATTAGCCAGCGCATAGTACTGGGAGACGGATCCGATCGGGGTGCGCGAGTGCTCCACGCCAGTTTGCACCATCTTGGTTTGGCTCGGCACGACCTTGCGTCCGTGACCGTAATAAGCCGGATGAATCTTGCCTGAATCACCTGACTCTTCTTGCAGGCTGGTGACCTTAAAATAGGCCACGGTCGTCGAAGGCGCAGCTTTCGTGGTCGTGTCTTCGTCATCCCGGGGTCGGAGACGGGCGGCTTCCTCATCCAAGGAGATGACAATCAGGTCACCCTTGCACAATATGCGCTCTTTCGCCTCAAACCACTCCCTGAGTGCGTCCAGGAACGCGGTTTGCAGTGCTTTGTCCATTGATGAGGGAGAGGCGACGCGTGCAATATCAACTGCGGTTGCGAGCGGCGGACCAGCGCTAGGCGGGATGGTCAGCCGGGACAGGTACACCTTTGCATTTTCACTGGAGCCAGGAGATAAAGGAAGACCGAGATTATAATACAATGCTGGTGGCAAACACGCAATGGACCTAGTTTTCGAGTGAGAAGAAAAAAAAGAACAATCCGATTCCCAAACTTACTCATGGTCGCGTTCATCAGAGTCGAGAACGGTATCAACGCCAAAGACACGGCAAAGACGGGTTTTTTGATTATCTGGGCCACTGGCCAAGACCCAATCACCACTAAATACGCCGCACTTGGCTAGGTCACTCACACCGATGAAAACCCTACTTTCATCGTCGTCGGTCTTCTGCGGAGTGGGGAAGAGGCGTGACTCGGGCCATGCCTGACGGAGCACAGTGGCATGGAACTCCTGGGGCTCAACAAGTTCGGGCTGCTCCTGTTCGGAGAGAATGGAAAACGCCGATATATCGCCATTCATGGTGTGCTCTGTGCCATTGGGTAGAGAGACGGGCGTATTGGAAGCAGAATCGGACATGTCCATAGCCAGAACCTTGGTCCGTTCGCCTGAGACAATGCAACCCTGCTGTACCGGGCCCGTCATGAGCACCCGATACGACAGTCGCTGCCCTTCCTTTTCCAATGTATACTTTCCTCCACTGCGAACCACGATGCCTGACGGCCCAAAAATGTCAACGAGAGATGCTTCATCTAGAACGACGGGAGGCAAGTTAGCATTTAAAGTTCAGCCATGATGTCTCGTCCATGATACTTGCTTTCTTGAGCATATTCAAAAGCTGCGGAGGACAAAGCACCAATGATAACCTCGTCAAGCTCAATCAATTCCACTGCTTTGACAAAGCATGGGTATCCGCTGTCTTCTTCTTCGAGTCCTTCGTCCTCGTCAAGACGCGCCAGCGCATCGGGACCGTACACGGACTCAATCAAAGAGCTGCTTGCATAGATCACACGTTCCTCCTTCGAGAACTGACCCTCGTAAAATGAGTAAATAGACCTTTGGAGAGACCGAGCCCTTTTCACTTCATTCTTCCTCTCTCTCTTTTCTTTTCTTTTCTTTTCTTTCTTCCTTTTTTTTTTTCTCCTCTCTTGAAAACCTACCCCGAGGTCAGTTGCTTTGCGAGCGCGAACCAGGCAAGTTGGCAGTTTGGCTCCCTGGTTCGCGTTATTCTTGCCTTTGCTAAGAGGTGCCCTGGAAGTCAAACAAGGTACTTTGATGGAGGCTAAAGGCATTGCATGACGTTAATAATAATACTTATTCTATCACCGTATAATAGTGAATGGACAATGACTGCACATGCCTGTAATGTCTTGTTTCTCTGAAAACGCAAGGGCAGACCAGAGAGCAGGAGAAAGCGTGACGAACTGCTCGTCGTTATGATTGTATTGCAGTTTTAACTTGGCAGCAAAGTCCATGGCGAGCACACAAGTCCAAGTAAAAAAAGTTCAAATCGACAAGTATTATGTAACAGAATTTCAACCTGAATGTGGGGCAATTAACCCCGCTTTCTCTTGTGATTATTACTGCTGACACACATTTTCAAAGACAGTAGATCCGCCCACTGGTAAGTGATAATGCTACGCTTTAAGTAAGTACATGCTCGGATGGATATGCAGTATTATATTATAGGAAAAAAAGACCCAGCATCTATACATCCACGCAAATATCTATGTTGAGGATGTGGACGATGAAGCCTCGGTTGACGTCGATGTCAAGGTTATCGGAGCGGTGGGTGCTATAGATGGTGGTATTCCCCAGTGCCCGATTGACCAATCCGTAACGTGGCCGGTATATTTCTCGCGTGTCAGCTCTTCAGAGGACATCTTGAGGGAGCCCATCAGCGATCCTATATCACATCATCAGTATTGCCTTTTGGTTCTTCCTTTTACTCGTACTAACCGCCGATCCACCCTCTCACATTACTCATAAAGATGCGACCAGCGCCCTTGCTTTCTTCCGGATTGTCAATGAATCGTATTGCTTTCTGTAGTCGCAGAAGACTGCCGTATCTCCTCTGCTCATGTTTGGTTGGATCTCGCATAATCCTTAGTAACTCCTGTTTAAGGCGCGACTGGAGCCCGGGCAATCCTGAAGTGCCACCGACGAGGAGGATGTTGCATATCAATGGTTTTCTTAGATCGGGGCCCATCTAATCACATTTGTCAAGCGGTCTGCGTGCAAATATCGAGTTAATACCGAGTTTCAATGCTTACCTTTAATAGTGTATTCAGAATGCAGTGAGCGAGATTCGGCTCGTCGTCTTCATCACCCTCAAAGAGAACTTCTGCTGTTCGTTCACGAATCCATCCGGGTATCAGTAATGTCGCTTTGGTACCGTCTGGTCGTACGATAGGGAAATAGGTATCTGTCGCACTGCTGAAATTCTTGTATTCTTCTACGCGGTCTGCACTCCCTTCCTTCGCTATAAGCAGAGGAGAACAAAAGAGGACACGTGTCTTGATATCTTCCAAGAGCTGAGGTCTCAAGATATCGGGAGGAATTGCTGTCTGCGGTGCAAGCGAAAGGTGGAGATGGGATGGTGGTATATAACGAGCGTGTTCAAGCATAAGTGTCTTTAGGCGCTGCGTTAATGATCGGCCGGCCAAAGGCGAAGAGGATATGTACGGAAAAAGAGGGCGGGAGGTATAGACCTATTGTAATTTGGACAGTCAATAAAGCATTATTTTGCGCAATTATCAAATGCCACCGTACCGGTAAAATGGTCGTTTCTAGATTACCACAGTCCAAGACAAGACCAGTGGTGAGGCCGGTCGTGAGCAACGCCATAAGGTGTAACGGGACAAAAGATATTGTAGGGACCTACTTCATATTAGCAATAGGATTCCAATATCCCTTTCTGACTTTCTCGTACTTGGAAATAATGGAATAGAACATTGGCGAGTGTTTGCTTTAAAGCAATGGGTGCCAGCGGCGATTCACATATGATGACTTTGCGTGATTTTGGATCTGTCAACAGCAGCCTGTTTTCTCGCTGTCAAAACCACCAAACTTGCTCCTTCTAAAACGCCTTTTCCTCTTCTCCTTACCGAAAGTAAATATCACGCAGTAATTTCTTCAGTCGTTCTTCGAGTTGTTGCAGATGACCTGTCGCCATCAGGTTGAGATTATATAGTTCGCTCGGCTATAATAATAACGCGTTAAGAAGAGATATGGGATTCATTCATGATAAAACAGAGTATTACTTCATCGTCAATGAGGAATCCTTCACCGTGGGCTTCTCGAGATGGACGGAGCCTTGACCAGGTTTTGACAATATGTCGTGGTTGGGGTTCACCAGAGAAACCGCACTTGATGTACAGAGATCCAATGTCAAAAACAACGCGATCCTCTGTGCCATAGATAGAATGGCGTCGTGCAAAACCGTGTAACGAGGATGAAGAGGCGTAGTTGGACAAGTAGCTGGAAGACAAGGGTTCTGCACCAACCGATGTGGTCGTCATTCTGTGAAGGTAAAAAGGTAAAACCTGTGCAAGTGCGGAGTGTGCCTGTCAGAGTCAATTTTTACATGACACACATATTGTATGTACATGCCGTACAATATGTACAGTATCCAAAACACATGTAAGTCGGCAAAGATAAGATGGACAAAGCAGTCGACCGTAATCAGCACGTGCTGGTCCATCGATAATAGCAACCATCTCCACAGGTAGTGACGGAGTGATGTATAATAGCTGGTACTTTATAACGTCAATGTCAATGTCACGTTGCGTATTTTAAATGCTTTTTTTTCTTCATGTACTACGTGAGAGTGTACTAAGGTTACATATATTCAAGCTGTCCTCCAGCGATGCTACGTGCGGTTTTGCTATCGGTGTCCATAATTAATGCGTCATGGGTTCAAACTATTCTTTAAATTCTTCAGGTACCAACCCAGCCGTTTCCATACTTTACCATTAATTCCCCACAGATCATGTACTGTAAAAAATTTTAATACAATAAGATGAGCGCTAGAACAAGTGCACATAAGCTAGATACATATACAGCACAGTGATAATAACATGCAATGGCAGAAAACCAAAAAGAGCTAGTCTTTTACAAACGGTATATAAAAGTTTGGTCTTCCTTGTCCGTGAGATCCTGCTGCATATCAACCTTTTCCGGAGGACCCGCAGCTCGGCGTTTCTTGTTGGTATACATCATATCGAGTCGTATCAGCGCCATGCAGACAAACGCCACCACGTATCCGACCAGGAATCCGGTCATACCGCCCATGTAGCGCGGCGCTTGCGTATCAATCATAATAAGAGGACCTACAATATTGCCCAGGGTATAAAAGAACATAATAGCGCCGTTATAGAAGATCTTCTTGGTGTAGCCTTTGACATTGTTGCCGATAATGATGACCATAATTGAGTATGCTCCGGTACCGCCCCAGCTGAGATAATATCCCACAAGCTTTACGCCGCCTGCGGGGATGGCCATCAGGACGATCAGTCCCACAATACCAATGATAAGCATGAACAGACAGGTATAAATTATTTGGCGGGTTTTGTAGGCCAGAGCAGCTGCAACCACGACACCTAATGCTGATGCCATGCCACTTGGAATCTGGAGCAGAATAGTTTGAAGCGCGTCGAAGCCGAGACCATATGTGAATGTACTGCTAAAAGTGAGCATACCACCATTCTGTAAGCTGACGGCAAAAGTGGCAATCATAAGGAGCCACCAGCGCGGTTCAAGCAGCGCCTCCCGTATGTGATGAAGCATAATGACCTTGTGCTTTACCACAGCGTTGTCGCGGGTGCGATCTTCCATGATCTTCTTTTCCTCCTCATTGAGACGCAAGAGACGTGAATCTGGACTATCAATGAGAAGGAAATAGCAGACAATGCCTGCGAGGATAGTGGCAACGCCGTAAAAGATCAAACCCCTGTTTCTGTTCTATTAGCATTTGATTTACGCGTTCACTGACAAATTTCGCATACCATCGCCATGCGGTAATACCGCGAGGTTGCTTGATATGGGCAATACCGTAGGTGGTTAGAGATCCAAGGGCCGCACCAGTACCGTTGCACATGACGACATAGCCAAAGAAGATGGGTTGTTCGGACCGGCGGTAAAGCGTGTTCGTGATGAGGTATAGACACGGCATAGCTCCTGCTTCGAGCAGCCCGAGAAGAAATCGCATAGCAGCCATTTGCGCAAAGTTTTTCGATAAACTCATGCAGGTGACGACCTTTGTTATGACATATAACCGGAGTGTCAGTACGAGTGAATACATTGTTTTAATGGGCTAGCACTGTTTGTTGTGCAACTTACGACACCCCACACGATCAGCAGCGTACCGAGATATCGGCCGTGGCTCACACGCTGCATGACAAACTGGTTCGGTATCTAAAGAAAGGAATGTTAAGTACAGTTATGGTGCAGCGTCCTTTCTTCTTCGTGGCTTACCTGGTAAACAAGCTGTCCAACATAGAACAGAGCACCAAGAAGACTAAACTGATTTCCGACAAGACCTAGCTCCTGATTCATGCCCAGCATTGGACCAATGCTCAGAGCCGCTTTGTCGCAGAACTAGATACAGTGAAAAATCATTAGTTCTCTCTCCTATTCACAGTGTTTTCAGGAAAAAAGCGGAACGCACCGTAAGAAAGATGAGGACACCGACCAGCGGTAGTAGAGACCAGTTCAGTCTGCGAACGAGGCGCTTCTCTGCTTCAGATTTGATAGGTCGCCCATGTGGATCTTTTTGGGCATGTTCGACATCCTTATTTGATCCGTCAAGCGAATCAGCGTGTACATCCTCGGCGTAGGAAATCTCTTCTTTTTCAGTCGCGCTATGGGCAGTCATGGAAAAAGGAGGGAGTTTTCAGTTGTAGGAGATCAAGAAACATGGGGCTTTTATACATCTGCCGACATTCGAGCAGACATATTCCCATGCGCATATCGCGCTATATGTACGCCGGTGCGCCATCTGAGGATGGGAATAGAGAATAGAGGGAATAATTCGCGTCTCCACATCAGAGCTAACATTATCAGGCTCCGTAGTCCATTGGGCTGCCAGGTTACACCGGACCGATTTGGCAAAGCTTGACGCTTCTGAGCCCTTTTGTTGCAAAAAATACCATCAGCACCCTGTCAACGTGAGCACAGCTGTATCATTCCGACAAGTGTGGGAGATTCGACTTGAATTGTGAAAAATTTCTTTCGTCCGGTTCATCATTCATATATAGCAACTGTGGAAAGATGAGGCGTTGCGACGATGTGGTATAAGTATCTTTGGGTGTCATCATGCTCTCCATGGTTACTGCGGATCTTTTTTCCGCATAACAATGAAGATTCAATTGTCTTGCGCGAGTTTCCAATGATGTTTCGGCTGTGTAACGCACATCGGGCATCGTTTCTCATGCGCACGCTGCGTGTGTGAATCGAAAAGCATGCACTCAAATGTACACAATCCCGCGGCTTGGATAATCCCCGCGTCTGGAAGGGCGTTTTCAGTGAATTTCAGGTGAAAACTGACTAAGAAACTTCATACAGTGCGGTAATACCATACCACTCAGACATTTTATGTGACACATATCATGGACGTTTCTTCCCTTACTGCGTGTCTTCCCTTGAAGCATAGTACAGTTTACAAAAGGGGAGCAAATGTACATTGACGCTACATTGACCCAATCGCAACGTATTTTCTTGCACTTTCCGTCCAGGATATAATTTCATCTAGTGCACAGACAACGCCCTCAAGCTAGCGACGTTAGTTTTCGGAAACAACGGACTCTTACTGTACGCTGTTCGAGACTTCTTCCGGATCACATATGGTATCATAGCGTCAAGCAGTATACCTGAACAAACAAGGACAGGGCCCCACAAACTTTATCTTCGTACTCTCAATAAGATTCAATTCAAGCAATAGCCAACGATGAGTTCTGTGACACCTATGTGTTCGATTTTCAAAGACTCTCGTTTAAACCCATGAGCTCCATTGAGGTATTAAAATTAATGCTCGAAAGTAAGGGAAAGACTACACGCGTTACAAAAATCTAATCATTTTAGTACCGTCTCCCCGCCATTTTGTAACGCGTGTGGTCAATTAGTCAATTTTTGTAACGCACGTAGTCAATTTTTGTAACGGACATCGTCTTTCATCCTTGTCTTTGTATATGGCAATGCCTGTGAGCTCCATTTCTATATTTCTATTTCTGACGCTCGTGGCCCTTTTTATTTTTATTTTTTATTTTTACGGCGCATCTATTCTTTTGTAATGCACGTAGTCAAATTTTTGTAATGCACATGCTCTTGTAACGCACATCATCTTTTTGCAGCGTAGCTAGTCTTTTGTAACGCTCGCAGTCCCGTTCACTCCATTGTTTGTTGATGCACGTTATCCTACCTATTTTGCAACTTACGTAGTCTTTCGTAACTTGCGTAGTCTCCCTTGTGTAATGCACATAGATTTTGTAACGCGCATAGTCTTTTCTGTCTTCTTGTCCATAGAAGAGAATACAATGAATGTAATTTCGTGTTATGCACGATACTGTGCTTGAAAAAAAAAAAAAGAGACCAATGTGCTTAATGCATTATAAAATGCTAAATTGAGCGACCTAGACGTCGCTCTCTTCGCAGCTGCTATCATCGCCATTCCTGGGGCGGTAACATCCGTCGCCAGTCTTTACTGCCTCTCAGAATATCGATAGCCTATTCATAAACGACATTATGGATTTGTTGAATTAAATTAACGACTATTTTTGGGACAAAGACGTTCCGGGCAAAACGTATGTCAGCAAGCATAGCATCAGAATTTAGATAGCGTTTCAAGAAAAAAAAAAGAATTGACTACGCACGTTACAGAAATTTGACTACGTGCGTTACAAAAGAATAGATGCGCCGTAAAAATAAAAAATAAAAATAAAAAGGGCCACGAGCGTCAGAAATAGAAATATAGAAATGGAGCTCACAGGCATTGCCATATACAAAGACAAGGATGAAAGACGATGTCCGTTACAAAAATTGACTACGTGCGTTACAAAAATTGACTATTGACCACACGCGTTACAAAATGGCGGGGAGACGGTACTAAAATGATTAGATTTTCGTAACGCGTCTAGTCTTTCCCGAAGTAATATAAACAATAGCCGACATACTTGGCGGAAATACGCATTTATATGTATACCAGTACCAGTTGCTATCGTTTATTGCTGTTCTTCTGGATAAAGAGATAATATTATCAACCACAAGTATATTTAAGGCACTGGAGTATGATCTGCAAACAATATTGTCTACCTGGATAGTGTTAGTACTAAACATCCTAGATACCACATACAGTGTATCAATGTATCGACCTATTGTGTATCTATTCACGATTTTCTCTCAATCTCAGTTTATACGGAGACTTTTCTACGTCACCTGTAGCACGAAAAGCTAAAAAGCCGTTTGTCGAGCCGTAGAAACGTGTATCTCCTCTAGACGCCTTATGACGCATGAGATCATAGAATACATGACAAACAAAACCTGAGGAGTTATGGCAATTAAGCCCTGTACCACCGGGAGCATATCAGCAGTTAGTCCTTTTTTTCCAGTCTACATTCTTCTTCTACTCGAATAACGGAATATAAGACTTATACTCTGGAGGCTCAGTTGCTTTCCACCTGTGGTTATCTTTTCCGCATCCAGACGACAAGCGAAAATTTAAACATTTTACCCGTTTCTAAAGACGTCCATGGATTTTGTGACGTCCTTGTTAATTAGCTCGTGATATATACCGTCAATCAGGATAGCCTCTACGACTCGGCGCTGTGCTTATTTCCGATCAAGGCGCCTGTTGCCTGATATGCAATGGAGCTGAGTGCACACTATAGAAAGGTGTATTAGTTTGAACATAGACTTTTGTAATACAGACTCTTTTAACAGGATTGATCTCTTCTCCATGTATGATCATATACTGATGTATATAATCTGTGTTGTTGGTATCGGCGCGTTCTTCGTCCAGTCTCGGTAAACACTGTAGTATCTTCGTATCCTCCAACCCATCGCCCGTGTACGAAATATCAAGGACAACGCCACGTGACATTGCTGGCGCTCAGTCTAAAATTGCTTCAGCGGATGCACGTCATGAAAGGTCTCAAGAATGTCGGTACACGTACATCATTTCTCACATTTTCTCGCCATGTATATTAGCAAAAAGGTTGACGAGATCGGACAGCTTGATGCCATTATTGGCCCAGCCTAAGATCAAAATCTTTGGTTCCGAACTTGTGAATGCTTCGCTTTTATGCTGTAGAAATCGTTCGGAATAATATATTGTAATAAACAAATACCACTGTCTAGCGAGCGCCAAGTTTCCCTAGTGACTTGACGACAACATCAGACACTCACAATTAACTTAGGCTTCACGGTCGTTAAGCAAACTACATTGTGTCTACGGTGGGGTAGATTTTAGAGGTGGTTGCTCGAATGACGCTGCGCTTTTTCTATATGTGCATTGGTCTATTGCACATGAAAATAGCAAATACTCAACTCGAAGTTGGACTTCTTACCACGGATAGAAAGAAAGCCCTTCGGACAGAGCAGGATGATCTCAGAAATGTATGGCTGGCTTTTCTTTTATAAATATGTATGACAGCACTTTTACACAGCGGCCAAGCGAATCTGGGGGAGGAACGCAATTGCCTATGGTCGCACCACTGTCATGATTACCGGGGAATTCATTCGCCGGTGATCATCTGCAAATGATATCTCTATTTACTTTCACACGGTTCCTCCGTGGTATAACAGTCTGCTATTGGTCTTTCGAATATCCATATATAAACAGAAGATATGCGCGCATTTCATCATTTTGCATAAGGATATAATATATACAGAACGATACGCACTACCGTATGTACAGTGCAGGCATGGAGTACGTGAAGATAAGGAACTGGGGTAATAAAGGGAAGAGTTTATATAGCAATGGGATATTATGATATGAACCGACACACACATAAAAAGGGCCCAAGTCATGCAGATAGTTTTGTTGTTGTCTCGGTTAATGACCTCCGGTTTAAGGGCGCGCTGTTACCGGAAAGGCATTATACGACTTTCATCCTTATATTTCTTTTGGCTTGGGAGGTGTGGCAGATGTCGTGATGCTGCCCGTGGGAATAATTTCGTTCCCACGGCTGGCAATGGGCAGGTTTAAGCAGACATAAATAATGCGGCCTCTCGCGCACTTCATCCTCTAACCTCGGCACAACCCTTACTCCTCTTTCCCTCTGCCTCCCCACAACTCCCTTCCAGTTTTTAACTAACTAAAAAGAAAAAAGTGTCTCGTTTACGTGACCATGGTGAGTCCGGGCCTGAAAGATAGAAGTATGGAAAGACAACTAAAGACTGTCCCCCATAGACAACGTCCCCAAACACTGATAACAAGAAGAATAACTATAACGGATTTGACCACCTGAGATTTACTGTCACCAACGCAAAGCAAGCAGCTTCCTACTACTGTACCCGCCTGGGATTCGAACATGTCGCTTACCGAGGTCTTGAAACTGGCTCCCGCGAGGTTGCCTCACACGTCGTGCGTCAAGGCGACGCCGTCTTTGTCTTTGAGTGCCCCATCCAGCCCGATAAGGTGACGGACATGGCTGCCGAGATTGCTCGACGCGGTGATGGTGTCAAGGATGTCGCGTTCACGGTCATGGACTGCCGTGCCGTGTACGAGGTAAGAAAAAGATGCCGAATCAATCAGTATTTCAGATACAGAATATACTCATTCAGAGAATATCCCATTACAGAAAGCCATTGCCCGTGGTGCCCAATCCGTGAAAGCCCCCGAGGAGATTACAGATGAAGATGGCACTGTTGTCATCGCTACTGTCGCCACGGTAAGAGCTCTTACAGCCCTTATTAAGGACAAAACCACTTACACGATAATATTCGCATAGTATGGTGACGTTCAGCACACGCTGGTGGAGCGACACAACTACAAGGGCGTGTTCCTGCCGGGATTCAAGCCCTCAGCCACGTCGCTTCGCCACGTCGACCCTCTGCAGGAGCTCCTGTAAGTTATAATGATATCCTGGAATAGACTTTTAGCTCATACAGACTCTGTAGGCCTCGTGTGCCTCTTGGCTTTATCGACCACGTTGTCGGTAACCAGCCCGATAACATGATGGAGCCCATTGCGGAGTTCTACGAGCGTGTCTTTGAGTTCCACCGCTTCTGGTCGGTGGACGACAAGCAAGTGTTCACAGAGTACAGTGCTCTGCGATCGGTGGTGATGGCCGATCCCGAGGAGCGTATCAAGGTGCCGATCAACGAGCCTGCCGTCGGCAGAAAGAAATCCCAGATCCAGGAGTTTGTTGATTTCTACGGTAAGCAAGCAGGTATTAATACCTTTGGCCGGTTTTACTGATTCGATGTGGGCGTATTCCCCGAGATCAGGTGGTGCGGGTGTGCAGCACATTGCGATCAACACGCCTGATATCATCACGGCTGTCACCAACATGACGAAGCGTGGCTGTGACTTCTTGACCATTCCGGACAAGTATTATGATAACCTTCGCTCCGCTCTGGCCGTTCATAACAAGACGGCTGCCCGCCCTGTCAAGGAGGACCTGGACATACTGCAAAAGTTGCACATCCTTGTGGATTATGACGAGAATGGCTACTTGCTTCAGATCTTCACGCGTCCCTTGGAGGATCGTCCGACCCTATTCGTCGAGATTATCCAGCGCAACAACCACAATGGCTTTGGCGCGGGTAACTTTAAGAGTCTCTTTGAATCGCTTGAGATTGAGCAAGAACTTCGCGGAAATCTGACTGATATGGTCGAAGGACAACCAGCGGCTGCACCCAGCAATTAATGACCTAGTTATCTAGTCATCTAGTAAACTAGCAGTCTTATTAGTCTCATTGGCCTAACAGATGCTTTATATCTTCCTCTTTCTTCTCAAATTGAATAAAAGAGCGTTTTATTCCGAGATTCTATTATTTTTCTTTATTAGTTGACAGCGTCAAAATATTCTTGCGAATCCTTGGGGTTAGGCTTGATGGTCTTTTCACCAGCCTTCCAGTTGGCAGGGCAGACCTCACCGTGCTCATCGGTAAACTTGATAGCCTCAATGACACGAAGGGTCTCGTCGACGGAGCGACCAATGGGAAGGTCGTGAATGTGAGAGACACGCAGGGTCTGGTTGGGATCAATGACAAACAAACCACGCAGAGCAACGCCAGCCTCAGGGATCAGCACTAGATGATGCATAAAGAAACACAAAAGTGTATGTGAGCATGTGAGCATGTGAGCATGTGAATGTGAATGTGTGCGTGGTATATCTTGTAGACGACGGTGATAATGATGGTATAATCGTTTTTAAAACCTACCTCTGTAGGATTTGGCCATAGTCTTCTTGAGATCAGAGACAAGAGGAATCTTGATGTCACCAAGACCGCCCTGCTTACGGGGAAGGTTCGTCCAGGCCAAGTGAGAGAAGGTATTATCGACGGAAATGCCGACAACTTCGGCGCCCAGCTTGCGGAAGTCTTCGATGCGATCACTAAAGGCAAGCAACTCGGTGGGGCACACAAAAGTAAAGTCGGCGGGGTAAAATACCTAACAAAGTATATACATAAATGAATATATGGATACAGGTACACAGTTCCGATTCCATTTTGGTATATTTCCTCAATTCTTACCATGACAAGGAACTTGCCCTTGTAGTCAGTCAGCGAAAGCTCCTTGAACTGACCGTCGACAACAGCCTCAGCCTTCCAGTAAGGAGCAGTCTCTGCAAACAGTTATTATAGTAATGACAGTAATAATATGTGGTGAATGGTATATGATATATATAATATATGAGAATACTGTTGCAGTCCATTCAGTGTGTCATTTCACGTACTCTGAATGGTAGCCGTGACGGGACCAGTGGCGACATTGCTCTTTCTGTTATTGTTATTGTTGTTGTTATTAGTCGTGTAGTGCTTGGAAAAAGCAGAGCGAGCCGAGAGAGCACCGACGGGACGGGTGTTCAGCTGGGCACGGGTGGCGGAAAGGACACGGGGCGATTGAGTCAAGACACGGCGAAGCATGACGCGTAATTGGGGAAGAAAATAGGGAATAGCTGAAGAAAACGAAAACGAAACTCAAAAGCACTGACGCCCTGTCAAAAAGAAACTCAGTTCAATCAACCAATCAAAATGAAACTTTTCCATTTATGGGAAACGGAGAGGCATTTTTGTTTCTTTGCTCAGGTGGCTTTACACTTTTTTGTCCTGCTTGAATTTTACTTTTTTTCTTTCAACAGTTTTACCACTTTCTTATTGTAATACCATTAACGTATTACATATAAAATATGGTGCTGCCCGTTTCCAGTGCCAATAACGTCAAGGTCTACACCGTTTCGGGTGGCCTTGGCTCCCGATCCATACCCGATTGGCTTGCTCGTCGCCGGAAGAAGGCCCTGAAGAAAGATCTTGGTATGTCTATATGTCCACACATATAAAGAGGCCCTTTTCTTTTCTTTTTTTTTTTTTTTTTTCTTTCGTAGTCTCATGGTCAGTGTTCTAATGCTTGAATGAATTGATACTAGAGTACCGTACTCGTGTTGAACTGATCCAAGACTTCGAATTCCCCGAGGCTTCCAATTGCATTCGCACCACACGAGACGGTCTGTTTGCTGTTGCTACTGGCACTTATAAACCCCAAATGCGAGTTTTTGAGTTTGCGGAGACCTCCCTCAAGTTTGAGAGACACACCGACGCTGAAAATGTCACTTTTGAGGTAAAAGGATTTATCTTAGATATACAGGTATAAAGATCATTTTCCAACTAACACTCTCCCAACTCTTTCAAAGATTCTCTCGGACGATTGGACAAAAACTGTGCATTTGCAAAATGATCGCTGGATCGAGCTTCACAACCAGGGCGGCATTCACTATCGCACGCGTGTGCCGCATTACGGTCGAGACATTGCTTATCACTACCCATCATGCGATCTGCTTGTCGGTGCCTCTTCGACTGATCTGTATCGTTTAAATTTGGAGCAGGGCCGTTTCTTGAACCCGTTGCAGACCGATGCGACTGAAGGCATCAACTGCGTCGAGATCAACCCAGCGCATCAGCTCTTTGGCTTCGGCACTGGCAATGGTACGGTGGAATTGTGGGATCCACGGTCACGTGCACGCGTGGGTCTGCTCGATGACATCAAGGTCCCTGCCAGTCTGACAGGCGACGGCGAGTCTCTGCAGGTCTCTGCCCTGAAATTCCATACCGACGGTCTGTCCATGGCTGTTGGCACCAACACAGGCCATACTCTCCTCTACGATCTGCGTTCCAACGTGCCTTTCCTCGCCAAGGACCACCAGTACGGCTTCCCGATCAAATCTCTGCATTTCCATGACAGCGAAGCGTCAGGTAACCAGATGGTTGTCTCGGATAAAAAGATCGTCAAGATCTGGGACCGTCGCAACGGCAAGCACTTTACTTCAGTGGAACCCGAGACCGATATCAACGACATGTGCGTCGTCGAAAATAGCGGTCTAATTTTCACTGCACAGGAGGGTATCCAGATGGGCGCGTATTATATCCCACAGCTTGGTCCTGCTCCCCGATGGGCGTCGTACCTGGACAACCTCACCGAAGAGATGGAAGAGAACCCGACCCGCGATGTCTACGACGAATACAAGTTTGTCACCCGCAAGGAGCTCGAGTCGCTGGGTCTGGAGCATCTCATGGGCACCAACGTCCTCAAGGCATACATGCACGGTTTCTTTGTCGATCTGCGTCTGTACGAAAAGGCCAAACTCATTGCCAACCCATTCGCCTATCAGGACTACAAGGAACAAATGGTACGCGAGAAGCTCGAGAAGGAGCGTGCTTCGCGTATCCGCGCCAACAACAAGCTCCCTTCTGTCAACAAATCGCTTGCCAAGCAATTGCGCGACAAATCCGGCAAGGGAGACGTGGCCGAGCAGGTCGACGATCGTTTCAAGGACATGTTTGCCGATCCCGAGTTCGAAGTCGACGAGGGTCTCATGCAAAAGAAGAAGCGCAGACTCGAGTCAGACGACGAAGACGACGAGGGTCGCACTCAAAAGTCGTTTGCGACTCGTCTACGGACCGAGGTCCCGAAGAAGAACAAGGAGAAGGTATCACGTACAGCGTCGGGTGGTCTCGAAATGTCATTTGTACCCACCAAAAGCAAGGGTGGTCGAGGCGGTCGAGGCGGCCGAGGTGGCCGGGGCGGTTCGGGCGGTTCCGGTGGCCGAGGAGCCAGCGGCCGAGGAGGACGGAGACGGTAATTATATACATTCATGCATACAACCAAAACCATCATCCCCATCCATCTATCCATTCCATATATACATCCCCGACCCGACATGTTATCACTTCCTTCCTTTTTTTCCTTTCTTGCTTGTATTATGCAACACGGTTATTGTTTCTTCCATTCTACAAATTCATCGAATAGGGTGGGCCCTGTAGCAGAAGAGAAAATGTGAGCGGGGCGACTTTGTTCCTTTGTCTAATTGTATATGAGGCTTACATGCTGACATCTCATCATAGTCAGAAAGATCAGGTGAAACAGTATTGACAAAGTCGTAGAAACTCAGCCATTGATCGCGATTGATGACCTTGACAGGTTGCTTTTGCTCCAGGAACTCGGTAAAGTCATTGACAATAGGGTATTTTTCGGCCAAAATGATGCGCCATAAGAAACAAGCAATCTGAATTTATATTATTCGTCAATTAGCGTCATGGGCTGGCTGGATTGATTTGTTTTACCTCAACGTCCATGCACCGTTGATCTGGGTTCTTGGCATAATTAAAAGCGAAACGGTAGAGTTCGTCTGTATGATCTTTGACCATGACCCCCAAATCAGGCAGTCTCTTTTGCAGTTTCTGTTTAGAATCCGTGCTGAAGCCAAGGTTAGAAAAAATAATCATATGTCGGACCAATATACTACGTCATTCAATGTGTGTATATGCTTACTTTAATGCTTGCATGCCTGTCATCCATTCTTCTTTGCTGATATAACCGATCGTGCGCGCGTTCATTTTCCAGGCACAGGCGACAACCAAGATCTAGAAGGACAAATAAGAAGAAATGATGCAATAATAATAAAACTAGTTAGAGGCCCACGGATGGATAGAAAGATAGATGAAAAATAGATAGACAGGTGGAAAGATATAAGAAACCGTACATCTTCAATGGATAAGCCAAGGTCTTCAAAGAAACGCTGTGCACCTTCCGGGCCTATGGTATCAGGCGTGTCTGGATCGGCATATTCAACAAACCAGGTCTCGCATTGCCGGGTATCAAACTAAAAATACACATAATATGTCAGTCTTAGATCGCTTTTTTTTTCTCCTTGCTTGACATCGCCCTTACTTGAGGTCTATTATAGTGATAATAATTATTATTATCATTATTTATACACCCGGTATTACAATCAGTCTGTCATCCCACTCTAGATGAGTCTTACTGAGAAGGGGTAGCAGCTGGAGGAGTTGACGACGGTTTGACGTTGGAGGAACGGGGAGAGGATGAGACGGAGGAGACATTTCTAGAACTCGATCGCTTGCTGGATCGTTTGTTGTTATTGTTGTTGCTATTGTTGCTACTGCTATTGCTATAGTTGCCCTGCTGACTGTTCGCTGTGCTGCTTGGTTTGGATCCCATGCCCGGACAGAAATGACAACAAAATAAGTAGATAAACAACGGTCGCTCGCTCGTTCTCAGCACACCTTAAAGGCGAAAAAATGGGGAAAAAATAATCAGGCAATGCGCGGCGCCAGTTCGCGTTGTCCATTTCCTGATGGAGCCATGTGCCCTCGAGCCACGCGGGGTGCCGGCGGGCTGACCGGGCTGACTGCAATCTGCACAGAGAGACACACACACACATATATATATATACATATATACTGGTGTTGCTATCGTTGTTGCTTTTTCCATCTCGTTTTCTTTTCTTTTCCTTTCTGATCCTCTATTTCCATTTACTCTTTAAATTTCGGCTAGTCGAACCGTGGACGTCTTGCTTCGCCCATTGTTCCATATCAATGCCCAGCGCTGCTGCTGTATCAGCTCTTTCGCTCAAAAGGAACCAGTCAGCCAGCACGACACACACAAGGCTCTCTCACCCAACCGCTTCCGCGACCAGAAGCGGGTCAAGCCAGCCACAGACCAAGTTGTCCAAGCTGAATGCACTCTTTACAAAAATAACTCGCTCCTTTAGTCAACTCTCTTCGCCACCCTCGCCCTTATCAACTCATACTCAGTCATCCTTCTTCTTCTTCTTCTCCTCCTCCTCCTCCGCCTCGTCCTCCTCGCGCCACCGTTCTCACCGCCGAAATCTCCAGACTCACAAAGGATGGCGCTGGTCTCATTATCATTTCGAGCGACGCCCCATTTTCTTTAGCTCGCGAATCCAGGCTACAAACGATGAGGATTTCCATGACACGGAGTTCGAGCATAGCCACTACAAAAATCACTCTCATTTAAGCAATAATGAGGCACAATTTGATAATGCCCTCACTGCGCCTGTTTCTCCGCCCGCGCCCATTCTGTGTGTCACCCCCAGCGGGCCATGGACAGAGCTCAAGCAGCGCGGTTCTTATCACGGCATCCTCGTCGAAAATGAGAACCTCAGACCCCCTACTTCAGCCTCGGATATTTCGGTCCATACCACCAGGCGCCATCTCAGGCATACCTTCCACGTGTCTTCTTCCAATACCACTGTAAACTCCGAGTATCTTACCGCAAAGGAATTTGCTGACATTGCTGGTATTCGCATTCCTATCCGAGAATATTGATACCGAGGACGACTGCATGTACACCGTCTCCACTCGTTCAACCCAGCACCCTCATACCCTTTCCCATATGTCGCATGGTTATTCTAGCCAACGCCTTCATCAGCCTATGCCCGGGTCGCGCCCCCATGCATTTATCATGAATTGCTCCTCCCTCCATAGCCAGGATGCTTACTCCACCTATAGCTCTGCCTGCCGAAAGCAGGGTCCACAAATTTGGGACCAGGAGTTCTGGCGCAGACCCGGTACATTCGGCCGCCTTAATAATGACCCTGCCACTCCACAGGAACCCCACACAAGACATCCTCTTCAGCCAAAATCCGACGATCCCCTGCATCAACATACTACATCTGTACATATGCATCAACAAGAACAAAAAAAAAAGCACCTGCAGTGACCCACGCAGCTGTATTATTAAGCGTGGTCGCTTCGAGATTCACCTTGAAAAGGGCAATTCCAATCAACAAAACGGACCTAGTACCGCACCTGCAGAACTGGAGTCGTCTATACCGCTCCTACCATCGTGACTATAGATACAGATGCTTCTTCAGCAAACGTAAGCAATCAAGCTTCCTTGTAACCATTTCGCTCTTATCATATTTCTTTACAATTTTACTTGGGGAGTTCTCCCACGCCTTCTTTGATACTCTGTAAATTCGCTCTATCTTTACGCCTATTATCATACGATTTCATATTACCAATACCTGACTCACACACACCCCCGCCTCTTTTGCCATTTTTGTTGAATTAAAATGCTCACTACATCCACCGTCTAATATTGCGCGCAGCTCACTCATTTTTGCATAATCCGACTTTTAGTGCTGCCTCATGACGTCAAGTCTATGCATCAAGCCGATGATGATCTTTGTGCATTTTATGCATTATGCAGTACCATATATGTTCTAGAATTTTCGCGAAGGCCCTCACCTACATAGACTGCAATGGAGTCGGACGTACCGGGCGGATCCAGCGAAGGTATAGAACCATTCATTACCTGATATAGATCTCTACTTTTGCAAAAGGGTAATTCGATGTAGGGTAAGGAAGCAGACTGAGTATCGTAGAATCTATTGCCGTCGGGTTAATGGTGTCAGTAAGTCAAGCAGTAGCAGGAATATCGAGTCCTTTTAGTCCGTCTGTGTCGGGAAGAATATTGGATTAGGCCGTCGATAGAAAGAAGATTGACTATCCCCAAAACATCGTCTTTTAATTGTATAGCCCATCATACCGCTCGACTTCCATGCCCAGCATCAACCTCAGCTAAGCTTTGCAGGAATTAATGGTTTTTCATATTATTGGCCAAAAGTCCCAGCGACGTAGAGAGCCCTTATTTTTCTCCAGGTAGTTGTACACTCGTCAAGCATCGCTTACATTTTTCAGTAGAGATGCATGCTGTAAGGCTGCGATTTAGCAGGCAAGAGACGATGAGGAAGTCGAACGCAAGGGCACCTCAAAAATGAAAAGCGTCTGTCCGTCCGCCTTCGGAAGAAACGTTTCCCATGACCAAAACCCTACCTGGTCGATACCAGAAACAGGAGCGTCTTTCATTCTCCATTGCATCCGCGACTACTATGCTATGCGCGACCAGTTGTATGGCGCCATTTCCTTTACCTATACAACAATAAGAACTCTGAAGGATAATTTTTATTGTCAGTGAATTTATTTTTTTGCTGAATATGTGAATGTCTTATGGCGGGATACATGCAATGTTGCTTCACAAAACACGAACGAGATAGGCAGCAGCAAATAGGAATCATATAGGATGTCTGGAGGAATGTCTTACGACGCATGATTTCTTTTCTGTAGTAAAATTCGGCAAACTATTAATTACATATGCCCCGTTGGGTTCATCAGCATTTGTACATCCACAGATAAAGAGTAAATGAAGAATAAAAAATTAAAGTCGACAGTAAACAGATAAAAATATCGCGTATATGTAAACAGCTATAGTTCGTGACAATCCTCTATATAGATCCTGTTAAACGCCTTTTATCTACTCGTATTCAACAAAATGCGTGTGTCCCGTTGCCTATGAACAATTGTTGTGTTAGAATTATTCAGGCATGAAGCCATAGTTTCCGCTTACTGCGGCATGGTTACGCGCATCTGCCAACATCAAATGGTTTTACATAAATAATAGCTTCTTTGGCAAGACAGCATCTTACCTGACTCGCCTATCAAGCCTTTCTGGCATTGATTACATTTTAAGGTGAAGTTGGCCATGTCTGTATATCTGTGTTGCTAAATATACGTCCATCTCATCGTGAGTCATTCTCAAACACTGATACAGAAAATATACGCTTACCTCGCGAAGCTTCGCCGCCAGTTGAGAAGCAGCGGTGAGAACGCTTCCGTCATCGACCGGAAAACGCGTTTGATCAAAGTCCTCGGGGCTTTCCAGCATTGGTGCTAGTGCAATCGCATCATAGTCTAGGGCCATACAGTTCCATGTTGAATAAAATAGGCGCGCCGATGGTGTTATAAACCCTTACGAATACCACTGTATATTACAAGCACACGTTCATCATAATTTCCCTCGCCTAGATTTTGCAATACATGAGTCCCGATATAGAGCTGTCCATCCATTGATACATACCGAAGCGATCCACACGACCAGTCTGTACATCGATACTGTCGATCTCTACCCGAGTGGCGTGTTAGAATTTTGCTTTTGTTGTACAACCGGAAACCGCCGCTTTACCCACGCCAAAGTGCTTTGAGAGGATGGCAATTTCTATCCCGGGGTATTATCTCAATCATCGTCATATGAACATAATACGTTCAATTACCTATTGCACCACCCCAGGAAGCATCCTTTTTTATCCATTCAACGTATTTTTCTAAAAATATCTTTAGCAGGAGAATGTACTGTGTTATATTATGTTACTTGCCTCTTTTCTGACCAAGGGTAACATCTGGATATTCGATCGGATCATTCTGGATAGCTGAAGCAACGACTATAGAGGATATCATAAGGGACGGGTTTTCTTTTTTATGGTGGAAACTCACTTTGACGAAGGCTTTGACTGATTGTAGTGTCCCTGCTCAAAATGTAGCTGTACAAAGATACGTGATTAAGCCATTCGACTCAGATTTATCTTATGTCGGTATCGTTACCCTGAAAAGATATAAGAAAAATAAGCCAAGGGCATGCTAGTCATGAATGAAAATTATGCAGCACGTACCAATGGACCGGAAAAGGCAAGAATTGTCGTCCTCCATGGTCTATGTGTAAAAAGTGGGCAGTTGCTGAGTAACATGTGCATGTAATTATTAGTTAAATTATATTACTCGCAAAACAAGGAAGCCAGAATCGGTATCCACAGCTTCGCTGGTAGGGGCAGAAGTCGTGGGAGTAGCAGCAGGAGGAGAGGAAGATACTGGAGGAGCTGGGACTGGAGGAACTGGAACTGGAGGAACTGGAACTGGAGCAGCAGGAGCAGTGGAAGTAGGAGTCGCGCTATTGTCGCTGAGAAGAGTAACGCTCAAAGCATCACCGTTACGAATACCAGAATCTGCAAGCGTCTTTAAATCGTCCGCAAAGGGTCGTGGAGGGAAACCTCCAGCGACTTGTGAATGTGTATCGTGAATCAAATGAGCTCATCCTGCAGGAGCAACAAGAAATATGTACCTTGGACAGTATGGACTGGTACACTAATGCTATTGGCAATCTGTGCTTTCAATTCTTGAATAGTCTGGGTTTCTGTGGCATCGTCGAGGGTGAGTGCACCCTGGGGATGACGAACGCGTAATCGCATAATATGCGTGCCTATGGTAGAAAATAGGTAAACGAAAAGGAATGTTCGTATCCTCCGATCAGAAACTTCTAAAACTCTCTTCTGGTGCAAAAATACTCGATCGTATGGCAAACACACAACTAGATCAAACTAACAAGGTTTCTGACGCAGTTACCAGTGTTTAGACTCATGCCACTGGTAGGTGTTTTCTTCTGGCAATAGGCTGCCTAGTCTTTATCTGAATGGAAGCAAAGCAAGTGGTAAGGTTTTCGTATGTCTTTTCTTGGTTGTCACACGGTCAGCAAACTGGCAATGCGTGCCAAGTGCAATATCTGATATCAACCTGTACACTGTAGGGAAGGAAAATGGTGATACTCTAGGAAAATA
Source organism: Syncephalastrum racemosum (assembly GCA_002105135.1). NCBI lineage: Eukaryota > Fungi > Mucoromycota > Mucoromycetes > Mucorales > Syncephalastraceae > Syncephalastrum > Syncephalastrum racemosum. The sequence continues at coordinate 54,662 of MCGN01000017.1, forward strand.
CTGTTCGACCCAGTCTAAAAGATACAAAATCATAGTCGATCAATATTCCCTTTTACGGGATCACTGCTTTTCCCCATTCTCTTCTATTGAAAATTACTGTGGGAGAACATTGCCACTCTATTCATTTGAAGAACCTATGTGTAAGGCTACTAGGTCTTAGACTGCAGATATTACCGCACATACTTTTTAAGCCTTTGTTCCTTCTTTTCCTGAGCTCTTGTTCGACAGGTATGCCGTCAGAACCCAGGTTACTGAGTATTATAGATACGTATGTGAATGATTGCTCAGCAGAATTGAAGTCCTTAGTGTCTTTTCTTTCTGACGCATGTCTTCTGCATTGAAAAGACCGGAAGAGTCCGACGTCTATATTTGTAAATACCGTGTCAGCTGAGTCGCCTGTCAATGGTACGATTGTATCGAATATAACAATTACATCCTTGTAATTGCAGTGGCTCTGGCTCAATGTATAGAGTAATTTGCAGAATAAAATAGCCTGTGGTTATGTTGCTTAGTCTGTGCCGTTCCAATGCTTGGTAAGAGGAAAATAGAGGAAAAAAGAGAGAAAAAGTAACACTGCTTATAAGTCGTCAGATAGCTTCTTCAAAATGATTAATGAGCACCATTCGGTGCATGAACTGAAGCAGCTATGATATCCACTGTTTCGCCGGAGTAAAACAGTATTTCCTACCCGAAATAGTGGTGACCATCAAGTAGCGCGGTGTGTCCCCGTAACTTAAGCAACCCAGCTCCAAAGCAAGTTCAAAAATTCTGTCGACCCGGAGCTAAAAAGGCGGAATACTTAATGACAGCCAAAAACATCAGAAGCCCGATCAAGAGACAGGACCACGAGAGCAAGCGAATATTTTGCTTGCTCTAATCATAGTCTTTGACGACCCTCTACAAGTTCAGAGAAAAGTTACTTGCTTCGTCATTTATTCCTTTATGTATGTACGAGTTTGATACTGTACGGCCCTTTCGGCCCTAGCCACCTGTCTAAGGGGCTATCTACGTATACACTTATCACTCCTTCACGAGCCTTCAGTGACCGATCGCTTTCTCAAGGACGTGTTTATTTTTCTTGCGGTGAGATGAAGCAGCCAGGACGCTGCCCGTGAACTAACATACTTCTCAAAATATGTGCAACGTTATGGGCGGCGATGGAAATACTTTCGGCATTAGCAGACAGTGCTTGATTCGCAGAATTCGAAGAACTTCTTGTTCATCTTCGCCTCTCGTCAAGTACTCAGTCTTTGCTAATCTCCCCGTTTGAGGCATTCAGGACACGGCTGACTGGTGAGGTATCCATCCACGCGGACGGGAGAGTGCGCTGCATCTTTGGTTCTTCGTGATAAAGCATCTAACAACTTCGTATCCATGGATGCCTGGTGGCCTTTTCTTGTGCCTTGCGAGAAGCCATCCATACCAATGCCGACTAGTAGCTTCTGCTCTGCATTACTGGTGGCTGGTGGTACAGAAGCGAGGATCAGATTGGAGAGGCTGTCAAGGCTGGAGCGGATAGGGCGGGACACTCCACACGACTTTCTCTTGACAGTGTTCGCGTTGTAAAACGATCGATGTTGTGCGCTCGTTGCTCCGGTCTGCAAGGCGCGTATATATGCTAAGGACTGGTTGGGGAGCCCGCTCTGCTTGACGCCTTCCTGGGTGAGTATTCTTTCCACCTCAAATATCTTTGCGCGGTCCTTTCGCTGTTCGAGCCACCGTGCATTCATGGAGTTCTTGCCGTATGCTTCCCTGCGGTGAAACCAAAACTGCTGTTTTTGACTCCATAACTCGCTGCGGGCAGGCATCGCAAATGTGGCAGCGATGCACACTTCTCCCAGGTCAACACCAATCACGCTCGTAATACACCTCAGGTAGTCAGCGTCGTTGTCTCCGATGAAAGACCCTATCTCCGGGAGATATTTCCGCCATTGGTCCTCTGAAGCAGGTTTGAGCCAGTTAATAAAGGCCACCATCAGCCTGACACCATCCGTCTTGAATGACGACCCGATAGTGAAGGCAGGATGATCTATGTTTCCGACGGTCTTCCGTAACTTCCTGTAGTAGGTACGCCTTTCGCAGGGTGATGGCACCTCGCCGCTCACTGACCATGGTCGAAATGTCCAAGGCAAACTGGATGGGACTCTATAATGCAAATAGTGAGCATCCTGATAATATAGTAATAGGACACATGGGATATGCCATTATCTTCTTTCCTGTCCCTTGGCAATAAGCTAGATAATCTTGCAAGACACTATCTGCGGAATCGTTGTCGTTGCAGAACTTGCCAATATGCCGTATCATAACATCAAAGCATGTATCCGAAAAAAGGATAGAGACATCCTTTGGCTTCGTAGTGGGCGTCACTGGGAAAGAAAGCGAGGTAGAACTGGGAGCGGTATTGATCATGAATAAAGTCAGCGCCAACAAATGATGGGCATCGATTGGTTTGGTCCGCTTGGTCCGCGCTTGCGAAGCTGATGAAGGCTTGCTCGCAGCCGGCCGTTTAATGCCCAGCGCGTCGTAGATATCCATCTCGTCTGCGACTGCCTTTGTCTTGTCTTTCTGACTACGAGCAACAATACGTACACCGCATGATGTCTCCAGGACTGTCCTTTGGTGATTCACAGAATTGAAAATCTCCCGTCGCGCGCGGCACAAAGTTATGCATGATATTGCTGCGAAACGCGCTATCAACCTCCCGTGGCAGTGTCTCAATAAGTGGCCTGCGGCTGACCGAGGAAGGCACCTTAGGGGCACGTCTTCCCAATGGCCATGGTACCTTTGCCACCAAGTGTGTCGTACCGACAGCAGGATGTTGCGTAGAGGTGGGTTGGGCGACATTATGCCTGCGAGAGACCGGACGGCTGCATCTTGCGGATAGGCTATCAAATTATTCGGATTGGCGATTATTGCTACTCTATCCAAGGCAGAGGCAGCCGTCGAATATAAACCTCTGGGCAGATCGTTCAGATTGGCTGAGAGAGTATCTTCATAACTTGTCACCATGGAAATGATCCACGTTCACGTCTTCTGTCCGCAAGATACCGATGAAAATGACTGCCCGGCTGCCGCAAATCCTTCCCACACTTGTCCTGAAAGTTTCTTCGATGCTCTGGCACAGCGTGTTGACTGGAAAAAGTTCTTGTATATATGTCGCTTTGCCTCAAGGGTATAGACGCTGCTTGTGGCAACCGAATGCAGTGCGATCCGAGCCATGTGTAATGCAATTCTTCGAAGAACGTTGGCTGTATCCACCTCTGCTCGTACGGCAGACGTGATGGCTCTTGCCTGGGAGACCGCCAGGTCAACATCTTCAGGATGCCTTCTGTGCGCGGCAGAAAGGACCGACGAAGCAAGACCCGCTGTCCAGGTACTTGTGGCACGCGACATTGGATGAACGGCCACGAGTTCTCCATCAGGTCCAAGGAGAAGATTTTTCGATGTGCTCTTCTAACTGCGCGGTTTGGCGATATCTGCATCATCTGGGCTGTTGAGGCTTCGGCTAGAGCTGCCTCGCTCACGCTTTTCTTGAGAAGCTTTCTTTCTGACAGGGTCGATCCTTTCTGGTTGTGTGAACGTTTTTGGCACCGACAAAGTCGCGACTGGTGTGTATCGTGAGCCTTGTTCCTGAGGACCGGGCGGGACTATTAGAATTTGTCATCAGCTAAAGCTGCATACAAATCATTGATCAAGTATACTACTTTACCTTTTTTACTTAAGAAAGGTGCGTACATTTGGTCAGAGAGGCTGGAATCCACTGTTATGGGTACTGTTACCGTAACTAAAGTGTCTTGTAGAGAGACTTGGAGACCTCGCAGTCGACAGAACTGAAGTAGTGCTGCAGCATATGGGTTTTTCTCAAACTCATACACGCGTGAGATCACTCCAGCAGCTGCGAAATACAACCATATTAATACGTAAGTGCGCTTTTTCTCTTGCTAAATAATGCATGCTGTACTGGAGAAGGTCCGCTGTCGTATCTTGACCTGTAATTCTATTTGATTCACCATATTGCAAAGCTTTCTTAAACCAGCGTCTCTCGGATTGTTTGCGTAGTCGTTCCCTGCCACGGCCGCTACGACTGCCAATCTCATTTCGGCCTGTGAGTATGTTGATAGATGCACTGAATATATGGTCGTTATGTCACATTCCTCACGTACCTTTTCGTCGCTATTTTCTTCTTCATGCTTCAAACCAAGGTTGATCAACAACCGCTTTTCCTCGTTGTTCTGGACAGCAAATTTTGTTCCTCCCACTGGACGTTCAAGATCCGCCAAAGCAATCATAAACTGTCAGACCTTCCTATGTAAGAGCGCCCCACTGTAACACAAAAAGATCTCCATCGCGCGAAAGAATTGCAGGGACCCCCGCCGAGGTATCCGCCAAGTGTACAGACTTTGAGCATCCGCCTCCCGGTCGGACACGAGAAAGGATAAGGGCACCAGGTTATCGGTGTCATATGCGTGGCATTGGTATTTGGTCAACATCTAGAGGGGAAGAAAACCAAAGGGGAAGTTGAGTGCACCGTCAAAAAGTGATTTGTGTGCCTTACAGCCATACCTGAAAAATTTGGGCCTTTGATGGCTCTGGTAAAGCGAGTGTATGCGGATACATAATTGAGGACGCGGTCGCGAGTATGACGCTTGCGATAGGAGCGCTTTGCGGCATTCAGTGCTTGGTTGACTCTTGCTGAGCGTTGAGCGCTTGTGTTTTCCTTGGGCCCAAACTCTGTCTGGCTGTCGAACACCAGACATGCCATACGGGAGTGGGACAACAATCGATGAGAGGATTGTTTCAGCTCGACAACAAATTGTGCCACCGCGTGTATTACATCTTTCTCCAAGTCTATATAATACAGCATGATCATTCTAAAAAGTCGCTTGTGGAGCATTATTTTCAACGTAATTCGCCAGGTCCATTGCATTGCTTGCACTACTGATCGGTCCACTTCCTCGAGAGGTTCCTCCCAGTAGCACTTGCGTTGCATAGTCGATGACAAGTTTTTTATTCCGTTCTTACAGCATGATCCGACTTTGGTATCGTCGTTTGCCTTTTCTCATCTTCTTGCTCATCCTTTGCATCAGCGGTAGCCTAATAGTAACGCGTTATCATTGACATGATTTGACAGTATACGTAGAGCAGCTGAAGTTAGTAAGGGACATCATGTCCCGCATTCAGTCTCTTCCCTGAAAGTGAGACTTTATTTCCCGTCCTCTGCCGGCTCTTCCCTGTCATGTTAATTATGGCGAAACGCTAATTGCGGTATGGACCCTGATATAAGGCAAACGACACTTGCGCCACTTTTTCATGCGAGAGTAATACCGTGTCAACTGAGAAAACCCTCTTTTACTTTGAAAAGCACCATTGTATGGCTGATGCTGAACAGTATAAAAAATAACTGCTAATGCGCTGTACGCGCTCGGATAGAAATGTGCTGTCTGCTCCTGTTGTATTGGAATATGGCTCCCTTCTCCCTTTTAGCACAGATTTTCTATGCTCTTGTTTGATAACGCTTTACAAACTATCTGCTATAACAATAGAAAGAGAACGTATTGGCTACATAGCATATAACCGGGGTCATTCATGCCAACGGATAAATTGAGCTTCAATTCATGCATGAACGCACTGACCTTTTTATCCTGACAAATCTGTCAAATTCTATTATCCTATCTATCCTATCTATCCTATTTCACTCATCGAGTCTTCCTCATTCGCATACTACGGCTTCGGGAGACTTATGCAAAGATTGAAAGTATCGGCGTTCGCTCCCATGTTTGCGCAAAGCTCTTTTCTCTAAGATGACTGACGAAGTGATGGTACAGTATTGCTAGTGAGAATAATCTGAGCTTATGATAGATTTTCGATTCCTGTACAGTAGTTAGAATTGTTTACCGGTGACGCCGTACGGCGTCCAAGGAGGCGATGTACATGAAGAAATATTACTCCATGCAATGCATACATTGGAATATGATCCCGGTGGGATCTAATGTCCCCGCTCTCCCGTAACAAGACCGCCGTCAAGCTTGCAGCATAGTGTACCACCATCAACAATTTTATCACATGGTCTGGTGCGGCCCGAGCACAGGTAGCGTATACTTTTTCTCACCGTCGCGTCATCTTGTGTTGTGTGCGATAGGCGGCAACTTCGGGAAGAACTTTTCTTCTGATTTCCACGAACAGGAGGTTGGATTCGTATTCACAAGGCTGAGATTATAAGCAGGTTTTGGTTTTGAAAAGTTGGTCTGTCCTACGAAAGGGGCGGTGATTCTGCAAATACAACATCTCGTCTCCTCCATGAAGGTAATCTGCCCTAAATATAAAGCTGCAATATGTAATGAGGTACTAACTAGCGTAGCGCGCACAAAACGTAGCCCCCATGCGTTTGGCAGTCATGAGTTCTGCAGTATGACGATCTCTGGATGACAAGAAGAGTCGAGAGGGGGAAGATCCTCAGCTAGTGTTTTCTGCCCCTTGATTTTTATACTAGAAGAAAGGGGGAGGTCCCAGGCGGTAAATAGTTGGCTAAGCAATGAAATTCAGGTTCCACGGTGCCAACCATGTGGGTGGGCAGCCACAATCGAGATGTGCTCTTTCATTTTCATTGTACGACATCAGCCTGCCTTTTGTGGAATCGACTGGCGTTTACCGAACCATAATCAGATGCCGAAAGAAAACAACAAAGAAAACGAAAAAAAGAACCTTCAAGTGTGGTAAGGGGATGTTTTCCATGAACCGTCGGGTGCAGAACTGTAAGCACGATATTCACGCGCTTGCCCGCTGTTGGAAAGAAACAACGAAATTAGGTAGTGAAGGAAATCCAGGTCGAGAACTTGTCCCGTTCTTTTTTCTTTTTTTTTTATATATAATATTTTTATTGTAACACGTCTTGACACAAGCACGCCTAGTATTATTCACACACGCATAGACCATGGGTAGTATTGGGAGCAAATTGAATCAGTAAAATCAGCAAGCATGAAAGAGCAACTTCCAGGAAAGCAAAGCTATGCCTCTGACGGAGGAGAAGAGGATGGGTGAACGATCGGGAGTTTGGAATACAATTAGATATAATAACGTGTTTCGTAAGCCAGGTACGACATTGGCTTTTGAGAATGAGAAGGTTTTTTTATTCTTCTTCCTCCCAACAAACCGACGCACACGAGACAGCTTCTCCCTCTTCTTTTCTTCTTCTTTTTCTTCCCTTCGCTGTTTCTGTTTTTCCTTCTCTTTTTCTTTTTTCTTCGTCTTTGCTTACTTTGTGTCTCGTCCGCCCAGCATGCCGGGAAGCAGCACATCATCGCTGTCGACGTATACTACGATGATGCGACTGACGACGACAGGTCGGCCCTATGCGCAGGATTTGCACGATATGTTTGCAGCATGTGTTATCCAGCACGGTTTACGAGATCATCGGTATCGCTTTCGGAACTACCCAGCTAGTTTTCTTATTGAGGAAGCGATCCAAGTGCTCGGCAACCTGCAATTCACGCACGTTATGCGCACGCCCGACCCAAAGAACCCGGCTCGCATGATCGCCACCCGCACCACGACCACATTTAGCATGTCTCCCGATATGGGGCGAACCCTCGCACAGCACTTTGTCACTTCGCGTCTTATCGAAAACGCCCTCGACCATTCCAGCCGTGTCGCCCGTGACAAGGGTATTTGGGTCCTTACCCCGAAAGGCAAACATGCCATCCTCGATTTTAGCTCGCGCGCTCAGGTCTCCATTGACGCCATGAAAGAGCCGCTGAGTAAGCTTGACTCATTTAATATTGTTGTCCTGGAGCGTTTGGCTGAGCACGACGATAAACTCGCCTTTGCACGACCCAACATGACGGTTGTTTTCAAGGTAACTTCCCGCAAAAAAGAAAAAGATATAAAAAAAAAACAGAAGAGGTCTAACATAGAAATATTCGCAGACCCTTATGGCATACCTTCCCATGGAACCGTTACTGGCGGATGATGCAGGCGGAATTGAGAAGAGGAACCTCGAAACGTATCGCTACACATTCTTTGGGTACCAGTGCTTCGAGTGGATCAGTGAATATACGACTGTCGTAACGCGGGAAGAAGCCGAGCTCGTGGCGTCTGAGCTTGTGTTGTACGGGTGGATCAGCCAAATTCTGGACAAGTCAGACCGTGCCAATTCAACTCGCGACGACTCGATCGTATTTAAAATGGGTCGCTCCACCCTTTATTATGTGACTGACCGTGGCCGACTCGTCCTGGGCTGGGAAGGTAGTTCGGTCGTCGATACCGCCTCGGATGACTCGATCTTGGATCAGGAGAGTCTGGCCCAGCAGCAGCGTTCCCTTGCTAACCGACTCCGCTATGGTGAATCCAACAAGAAACGCCAACCTTCCTCGAATTCATCTCACAAACATGATGCACCAGCTTCTTCCTCTGCCACTTCGTCTTCCTCAGCATCCACCATCTCCAACGAGGAGCTCTGCTCACCTCCCGTTAACGGTGGCAGCGGTCCCGTCCTGGCTGCTGGCGACCACATCGAGGTCGAGTTCCCTAGCAAAGTCGGGAAGAAACCCGAAGCAACGGAGGTCCGGAATGACCTTGACAAGGTCACAGAGCGTCTGTTGCAGCTGCGCTCTCCGAGCAACCAGTCCGATAACGACTCAGCTTCTTCCTCCTCTCGCCCGTCTTCCATGATCCTCTCGACGAGCCTGTGCAATCCCGATACAGATTTTATTACGTCTGCTCCGCTGGACTCACCCCTAGACCCGCATTCACACTGGGCCAAACTGCGCCAAATCTTGGAGGACCCGCTCTCGCGAATGTATTTTCGCGACTTTGTCAAATCTCAGTTTTGTGAAGAAAATGTCAACATTTGGGTCGATTATCACAACTTGCGTAGGAAATGCGCTCAGCATCCCAAACGCCACAAGGAGCTTTTGCGTGACACTTATACCATTTACGACACTTATCTCTCTCCTACCGCGCCTACCGAGGTCAACATTGACTTTGGTCTACGCCAAGAGATTATAGCCTACGTCACAGATCACTTCGTACCAGTTCACCACAATCGCACTGTGGACGGCCACGTCCCTTTTGTTTCGAATGGCTTGCACTATACCCCGCAGCAAGTCACGATCGTCGTCAACGGTCATACGGCAGATTGCCTGCGCACGCTTCTCAAACTCTACGATCGTGTCAATGAACACATCTGCCGTATCATGGCACAGGACTCTGTACCCAAGTTTATCAAGACTGAAAAGTACAAGACCCTGATGAGCAAAGCACCCCCGCCGCCTTCAACGCGTCGCGAATCTGTTGACTTCAAGGCTGCCGCCCATTAACCCAAAAAACAAATCACCCATACGGAAAAAGAAGCCGATACCATGCAACCTCTTCTTTGGATACCCCCACCCATTCCCTTTTGCTTCGTTCCTTCACTTCATTTTTTTCTGTTTCTTTTACTTTCTCTTTATATATTATTTATGGACATGTTGTAAATTTTGTTATGTCTAGCCAAGCAACAATTGATTCATATAGTTTGCCATTTTTTCCTTACTCGACATTGCGTTCGCTTTTACCCACTGGAATAGCTCATCACCATAGTTGATGTGCATCTTCGCATCACCCGCCCGATATGGAAAATACAGGTCGCTCTCGGGCGTGAGCGTCGCCACCACTATCAGACGCCAAATCAGTACAAGTGTGTAAACAGCACGTGCGCCTATATGTATCCATGTTTACCTAGCATTTCTCCATTCATCACGACGCCCAGATTGTGCGTTTCCTGCACATATACTAATCCAACCGCATCACTGTCTTTGATATGGATCGGGAATGGTTCCGTCTCCGCGCCTGCATGACATATCCTGGCCGTACGCGACTCAGGGTCGTATCTCAGGTATGCTTGCATCCCTGGTATCAGACTCCGATATCCTACTACTATCGGCCTGGAAAGGAAAAAGGAGCAGTTAGTCTCTGGCAATTAAGCATATTATAGCAATATACCCCTGCAAAGCCGCGAATGTAAGTTCGAAAAAGAGGGACGGCAGTATGCTGTAATCCTCTGCCCGCCCAAGTCTCATCGGTAGCACGGGCAGTGTGGTTTCTTCCTCGCCCTTTTTGTCTACCTCGTCTATATTTTCTTCCTGTATATCTTCGGTGGGTTGAGGATTCGGCGACTGGAAGCTTATACAGCGCAGCTTTTCTGCTAGGACATCGTACTCGTCCATCTCTTGTGGCTGTTGAGGGTTCGGTGACTGGAAGCTCATACGACGCATATGCTCTGTCAGATCCTCGACCGCATCATCCACGAAATCTTCGATATGGTCCGATGTGCTCATACCGCTCCTCGCCAGCTCTGCCATAGCCATGTAGCCTTCCGGCATATGCCTAGACCTTAAATAAGTACAAAACGCCTGAAGGTTCCTAGAACAATACCTAATTTTATCGAGTACACCACCAAAGCGGAAACGACATTCCTGCCCCGTTGATAGCGATACAGCTGGATACCAGGTCTTGGTCACGTCCAGGTCGGTGAACGCAACACCGAGGTCTTTGCCGTTCTGATAGTATCGTATCTCCCCGCGTTCCAGGTCCAACGCGCACGTCACTGTCGCTCCGACGTTCCATAGCTTGCCATAGTTTCGCCTCTATATACAAAGGAAATGCATTAGCCCATCATGTTACAAGTTCTTTTGTTCACTTACCCGGCTATTATCCTGAGCGTGCCATTTCTTGACGCGTCGGCCGTCGTAGCCATACGAATGTGCGTCGTCGCCCACGCCGCGGCCGGCCTCAGGATCCACCTGGAATGCATCGTTCACCCAACCCACTTGCATCAGGCCATCCGTCGCAAGCACCACCTCAAACACGTAGCGCCCTGCGCCTACCGTGCCGTGTGTTGCACGCACTGTCTCAAATGTCCACGAGTCGTTGCGCGCTTCAAGCCTCGTCTCATGGTTTACCAAGCTATAACGTGTCCGTCGTACCATGTCAATCTCAACAAAGCCCGGCCGGTTTCCTTTTGTCTCTTCAGTCTGACTGATACACCGCGTACAGTATGTGAGGATCAAGCGCGCGTAAAAGTGGAACGACCGGCGTTGCATCAAGGGCGGCTGTGCATGACTCCATATGGAGATGGCCATAACTTGCAGCGGGCCCTCCGGCATTACATAGGATGGATCTGTCCCAAAACTAAGTTCAAACTTTCGGTGCTATTGCTAGAGACTTACCAGAGGCTATCATTGCGCCGAGGCAGTTGAGAACGTGGTCAGAGAGCGATCGGCAATGTCGGAACATATAAATTAGGGCTTCCACAAAATGCATTTTGGAGACCACGTGATGACGCACGGATGCTATATTGAAGCATTATGATTAGGATCTTTGCTTTGAAATGTTTATATATTACCGTAGCGAAGTGTCGAACGGAGTACCATAAGCGAGCGACTTGCAAAACCGGCGTACAACTTGCTGTAGTGCACGGTGGAGACATCATCCGTGACAGTGGTTGAGTCGAGTTCTTCACCTTTGCGGCGAGTCTCACCCAGGCGTTCTGCTGCGGACTCGACCGTGCGTGGCATCGTGATTGGCATTTCGTCGTCATCATCCTCATCTTCTTCGTCCTCGTCGTCTTCACTGAGTCCATCCGTATCGGCCGTTGATGAGGAAGCAGAGGAGACGATCTCCTCTGATTTACGGCGCTTAATACAGGTGGTCGATGCAATCCAGCCCAAAAGCTGTTCATACGCGCTTTTTGCTTCCTCTTCATCCAGGTCATCCGCATTCCTGTGCCGTTTGCCAGGTGGCGTCCAGTGATCCAGTACAGGATAAAGTGAAAGCATGACTAGCGACTCGGTAAAATTTTCAATGGCATCTGGTAACGGTGGAGGCGTCACCGGTGTGAATACTAGGCATTGCTGGTCAGAAAGACGGTTTGAGCGGCGTGTGTTCATCTCGAAGGCGGCCAAACTGTTGTCTTCGACAGCCGCCTCCATGCGCGCCATATCTGCCATCAAACTTTCAAATACAGTACCGGTGATGACATTGCCAAACACGTCTTCATTCTCCAGAAGGATTCGTAGGGCACTGAGAGCACCTACAAACTGCAGTCGCGATACCATGGGTAGTTCAAATTTCATAAATAGCGAGCTTCGGTTCTCTTCGTCTTCAGAAGAAGACGATGAAAAATCATGTCGCTGTCGCAAATAACCGCGGCGTGCATGGCTCTTGCGCGACTGGACCATAATAATGGGTAAGACCCGATGTGACATGCCGATACACGAATTGATGAGCTGATCAATGACTTGTAAGGTAATTCGTGTCACCGTCGTACGATCTACAGCGAATGATAAGCAGACAAAACAAATGAAAAGATATTGTAGACGTACACTTGATGGCCATCACCAGTAGGATCTTGGCGCACGTCAATTGGACGCGTTCATGAGTCGGGGAGACACACATTGTGATCAGTGTTTCCATGCATTCATCTCGTACTGTCGTTGCATAATCATCTAATGTAGACATCAAGTCAATAAGGCTTTCGGGGTGGAGGATTTATTCCTTGTGTACCTCGCATGGCCATCAGGTTGAACATGGCTCCCACTGCATTGTACTGCACATCGATCTCGTCGCTGACCATCATGCTCTTTAGCTTGGGAACCAAGATGCTAACGTGCGGCTCGAGCGGCTTGCTATTATTCGATATGCAGCAAATCAACGATAGAATATCGGATATATGGATCGCCACATGCGCACGACGCGATGAGCCCATTTCGAGCAGCTGTGGAAATTCTTCTGACTCAATGATATCCACGTGTGAGTCGACTTCAGACGCCAGCGCATGGATGCAAAGGATGCACCAGTACTTGACATCTTCATCGTCATGAGACAAACACCGCATAATTTTCTTGGTGGCCCCAGATCGTATCAGCTCTTGCTGGAATTCTTCATGACCGTATGCCATGTATCGCAACGTTCTGAGAACAATCCGCGAAATGTACATTTCATCAGCAGCCAGCAGGCGGGTCAGAATGCTAGGTACCCCCTTCAGCTCTCGAAACTGGTCGGCGGCAACGTCTAATATCCATGGTTAGCAAGATCCTTTGAGTGATCTCTTGTTTCGCCACCTTTCATGACAAACTCGTGCATTAAGCCGGATGCCCAATATATCAGTTCCAAATCCTCTATTAATCTAGTCAATAAAAGAACAATTGGTGGCCATGCACAAGGTAGACTACATACCGCTGCGAAGCGAGATAGCCAAAAGATCGACAATGCCATTGTCAAGCAGCTGATTTAAAATGGTCTTGGCATGGGTGCTATCAGCTGTCGCTACAATTCGTACGAGACACTGGATGCAGAACTTGGGCATGTTGGTATTGCCAAACGTCATGCGTGCCATACGCGCCAGGATAGCGATGAAATCGGGAGTCATTATTTCCTTCGGCAGTGGATCTGTACATCGTTTCCATCAGATGTGATTTTCCACCCCTTTCCTCCTGAAGCTTACCACAGAGTCCCAACTGGTAAAGGATCATCAGGGTCCAGTACTTGAGCTCGTTGTTGCGGATCGTCGTTGAGCATAGAATACGCTTAATAGCATCCAAAACTCCCAAATCAATAATTGTGGTGCGGCTGGCATCGTCGCTCGGCCGCGTCAGATCACATAATGCCACCGCTGCATAACGCTGAATATTTTCCTTCATATCTGGCGATTTTAGAGCTTCCACGAGTACGTTTAAAGCACCAGCAGACAACAGAGCAGCCCGGTTATTTTCTACATTAGTGGTAAGCCATGGCCAGAGAGGATAAATAAATATCCACCTTACCTCGACGGGTCAATATCTGGAGTGCAGCGACGGCTTTGCAACGTCTCTCCATGGGTTGGTCCTTGGCGCCAGCCTGGATCAGGTACGGCAGATAACGCTCTACGATTCATATCCATTAATATTAGCTAATTTCCCTCGTTTTTCTTTTCTTTTTTCTTTTTCCAAAGCTAGCTATCCTTACCGGACATGGCACGGTCAAGAATTATTTTAATTGCTCTAAAAGTAGGACTATAAGCAAAATGTACCCAAGTGTGGCAGGTAGCTTACCCGCTTTGTTCATTCACGTGACTCGACTGGGCAAGGTACGCCAATGACCTCAGGGGAATAGCTGTCAAAACGAGTGAGACTTGTAAAAGTTAGACAATGGACGACCGGCGAAACCTACAATCTTCAATGCGTTTATTGGCCTCATGGCGGTGGTTGTCTCGATGACGTCTGTTGAGGTGAACAGCATTGCGCTCGTGAAAGGTTTTTAGGTGGGTATACATTGAGTAGGCCATGAGCACTGCGCTCACACCACTGAGGAAATAAAATGCCGAGTTGATTGAAGCATCGATGTTGTCGATTCGGTGGGGCGGAGGACGCATGCCGGATCGCGCCTGTTTTGTGTATTGGAGTTCTTTGTCGTTTTCGTAAGCGTATCTAACGAAGAGAAATATGCCCCGACAAGCATAATCAATGATAGAAAATTCACATTATATTCTCAGTGTGCCGCTCTATTTCATTTTTAAAGCCTCTTCTGTAGTCTTTATGTCCATATGAAAGAGGTGGCAGTATTCAATCTTCATTCAAGCACCGGGATATACTGTACTAGCTGAATGTGATTCATGAGTTTGCGCTTATTCCATATTTCGTGAAGCGTCCCTCGTGACTGACAGTGCAAGCATTCTGAGCATATCACTTTTTCGGGCGTTTACGGTCCCTAATTCCTTGAATGTTGCGACAGAGCTCGTCTCGACTTGCTTGATGAGCCGCCTTGTATTGCAGCATAAATCACAGCAAACCTTGTACTCTGATGCTGTTAAATATCTCATCAATTCATTATTTGCATATCCGCCCCTCGTGATTCTTTAAAACCTGCGGCTAAACTCGTCGTAAAAGACCAGACGTAGTTTCTTCTGTCAGTCATACGCTTCCCTTTGCTCGTTGGATAAAAACGATTGACAAGCTACACTTCAATAAGAGTAAAGAGCAGTGAATCAACACCTCATTGCGGTGGACTGTACCTGAGCGCCAGACGCCTAGGCATAGATATTGTATGCACTTCGGAACGGGATGACAATGATATTCTCGGTTCGCTCCCGCTTGTCGAAAGCTTGTCGAAAGTTGGAGTGAAAGAAATCCGGCTATCGCAATTTATGCAGCTCAATCACATGACCTGAGATATGATTGTGAGTGCTCTCGGTACTTATTACAATATTTAAATTACTCCTTCAATGGCATGCACGGATAGTGCTATTAAAATACGCGAAAATATTGCTCTTCTTGCATATCATATATAAGACACCATAGGGATATTTTCTTCTCGATTCAGAGATATATATACCTGTTCATAGGCAGCATATTAGCTTGTTCATTTTGCTACGTACGATCTGTATAAATCATCTTTTATCATGACGATCGATTGCTGCTTCTATGCCTGTCTGCAAAATGAGGATCATACGAATCCGTAGTCAAAAGTATATCTATTACCTATCGTGTAGAAAACAGGGCTTTGGATGGAGTAACAAAGAAGAGAAACTGTGTATTTATCTCTCAACTATCTACCATTACCCAATTTAGGCCAGCGACACCGACTTGCAAAATATTTGAGCTCTTTAGGCTGGAGGTGGAAGATGCCCAAGAGATAGCATAGGAGTGCCACGTTATTTTCTTTCTCAGCCGGCCAAATGTGCGTCATATCAACGAGCGGAATATAAGCTTAATGTTTTTTTGTCGGATCGGAACATACAGTCGAACATTATCGCATCAAACATCAGTGAAAAAGTGGAAAAGAAACGCGCGTGGAATTGATCAACCGCAAGATCATGCAAGTCACGCAACGTTGTACCCGCGCCATAGATTAGGAATATGCCCTTCCTTTTCCCGTGAATTTCAGCCGTTCATCTTTTTTTTTTTTCCTTTCACACTTTCCATCGCTTTCCCTTTTCCATTTTATCATGTCTCGAAGCGACAAGCCTACCACCGCCGTCGCTCCTGAATTGTTCGAGCCTGCCAAAAACCCACGAAAGATCGGTGTCTTGACCTCGGGTGGTGATGCCCCGGGTATGAATGCCGCTGTACGCGCCGTGGTCCGCTACGGTATCTCCAAGGGCTGCGAAGTCTTTGCTGTCTATGAAGGTTATCAAGGTACAGTCACCCATGCGACTGGTTTTCGGTCGGCTGATAGCTCGTATAGGTCTTGTGGACGGTGGCGAGCACATCCGCCAGATGGACTGGAAGAGCGTGCGCGGCTGGTTGTCAGTGGTACGATATTTTCTTTTTGTGGTGTGTTTATCAGGTGAAACACAGGATCCTAAACAGCAACACGCACATGGTATAGGGCGGCACAACTATTGGCACGGCTCGATGCATGCCTTTCAAGACGCGTGAGGGTCGTCTTCAAGCAGCTGAGAACCTTGTCAAGCGCGGTATTGATTCGCTCATTGTGTGCGGTGGTGATGGTTCCTTGACAGGCGCCGACGTGTTCCGGTCCGAGTGGGGTGGCCTAATTGATGAGCTGCTGAGCCAAGGCCGTATCTCCCAAGAAGAAGCATCTACGTTCAGACACTTGACCATTGTCGGCCTCGTCGGCTCCATCGATAACGACATGTCCAGCACTGATATCACGATTGGCGCCGTCACCTCGCTCCACCGTATCTGCGAGGCTGTCGACTCGATCCACACCACAGCCATGTCCCATTCGCGTGCTTTTGTTATCGAAGTTATGGGTCGTCATTGTGGTTGGTTGGCCCTCATGACGGGTATCGCCACAGGTGCTGACTTCGTCTTCATTCCGGAGCGTCCGCCTGCCGAGGACGATTGGGAGTCCGTCATGTGCACCGTTGCACAGCGCCACAGACAGCTCGGCAAGCGCAAAACGGTCATCATTGTTGCTGAAGGCGCTATTGACAAGTCGCTCAACCCCATCAAGGCTGACTACATCAAGGATATCCTTGCCGACCGTCTTGGTCTCGACACGCGTGTCACCACCCTTGGCCATACTCAGCGTGGTGGTTCGCCCGCTGCTTACGACCGTATCCTTGCCACCATTCAGAGCGTCCAGGCCGTTGAGGCTGTCTTGCGCTCTACCCCAGACACGCCCTCGCCTTTGATCGGTATGAGCAACAACAAGGTCACCACTGGCCCGCTTATGAAAGCGGTCGAACTCACCCACGAGGTTGCCAAGGCTATATCTGAAAAGAACTTTGCGCGTGCTATGGAGCTGCGTGACCCTCAGTTCGCGGAAGAATTCGAGGCTTACAACGCCTCCACCATCCTGGATGACGAGACCCTCCTTCTTCCGAAACACAAACGTATCAATATTGCTATTCTCCACATTGGTGCTCCTGCAGGTGGTATGAACGCTGCGACGCGCACCGCTGTGCGCTGCGCCATCAACCGCGGCCATCGCGCGTTTGGCGTCTATAACGGCTTCCCTGGCCTCATCCGCGGCTCGCTTGAAGAACTCTCATGGATCAGCGTCGATGGCTGGACCTCGCACGGTGGTTCTGAGCTCGGCACCAACCGTGACGTCCCTGGCGTCGATGTCGACATGGGAATGATCGCCCACCAAATGCAAAAGAACAACATTCAAGCCCTCATGCTCGTCGGTGGTTTCGAGGCCTTCTCTGCCCTCGTGAAGCTCGAGGAAGCTCGCTCAAAGTATCCGTCGCTCTGCATACCCATTTGCCACATTCCGGCCACAGTTTCCAACAATGTCCCCGGCACGGATTACTCGCTTGGCTCGGATACCTCGCTCAACGCCATTGTCACGGCTTGCGATGCCATCGTGCAGTCTGCTCGCTCATCCCGCCGTCGTGTCTTCGTTGTTGAAGTCCAGGGCGGCAAATCTGGCTACCTTGCCGTAGAGGCTGGCCTTGCCACCGGTGCCAATACGATCTATATCCCCGAGGAAGGTATCTCGCTGTCGCGCCTCCAATCCGACGTCAACCATCTCGTCGATCTTTACAAGGACGATGATCCCGACAAGTCCGAGGGCCGTATTATTTTGCGTACAGAAACCGTCTCGGATACCTACACAACCGATGTTATTTCCAACATCATCAAAGACGAGGGTAACAAGATGTTTGATTCACGTACAGCTGTCCTGGGCCATATTCAACAGGGTGGTACTCCATCCCCTATGGACCGCATCCGCGCCACTCGTCTCGCTATGCGTGGCGTTCAATTCCTTGAGAAGCATACTTCCGAGGCTCTTGACAAGGCTTTCGAAGCCAAGGAGGCTGTTCCGGTGGAACTGTCCAAAGATCCTGCGTCGGCCGCTGTTGTCGGTATCACTGGTGTGGATGTCAAGTTCCGATCAGTACAGGAGCTTCTGCCTGTGACAGATCTCAAGAACCGCAAGCCCCGCGATGCTTGGTGGTTCGAGCACCGACCGCTTGTCGACCTGTTATCTGGACGCGGTCTTTTCACTCCCCAGGCGCAGGCCGCACGGGCTCAGTCGTCTTAAGTAACTTCTCGATATCTTCCTTGCATTTTCTTTTTTCTCTCTTCTTTTGCCAGCCGTCATAAACCCGTCATGTATGAGCTATCATCCTTGCTAGATTAGTACAATATGCATCGTTTAAATATATAGTACATCGTGTATGCATCCAACATACATTCGTCCTTCCTAGTTTTGATGTTTTATTGAAATGCAGATGGCCAAATTACGAGCGCAGCTCCAGTTTTTTCTTCAGATATCCAGTGATGCCAAGACTCGTTTGCCATAGCACCTCCATCTCGCACTTGATGTCGAAATAAAGCATGGTATTCAGCTCTTGGCTGTTGAGGTATAGAATCAGTGAGTCGCGGTTCATGTTGGAAGTAAGCACTTACATTAGTATCTTGTAGCGAGTCTTGCCTTCAACTTCTGCCATACATGCCTGCAGCATGTCTAGTATCTTTTTGCGGTCAGCTTGCGTCAGTGGAACATACTCATCCTCTGGTATCATGCTTTATCAAGAAGCAATTTTAGGCGTATCCGTTTTCTTTCTATTCCTATAGTACCTGTGCAAATCCTTACGGCTCAATCCGAGAAGCTCAAGGCGAGGCATCGTCAAATTAGGTGCATCAAAGTCGTGTACCTGAACATGAAGAAAATGAATCGCTGTGCATTCTTTGGTATTATACGTGGTTAACCTTGCTTCCCCATTTATATACCGAGTAGATCTCGATACCATACGGGTCAAAGTCGGTGAGGCAATAGAAGCCGGCTTGCGTGATCCGCGACAAGTAATTCACTATAGAACGCGTTGCTAAATCCTGAAGTCATATACATTCGTTAACACTGCTTGATTCAATCATTTCTCATATCCACTTGCTGGATATCCGCGTCCCTGTTAGCTATACTTGTCAGGTCTATATATGTGTCTTTTCGCATTTGCCTTACGGTCAGGATAAGCGCATGAGGAAAATGGGAAAAGAAATTTGCAGATATCAGATGTCGGAAAGTAGACTTTAAAGCAAAAGTAATTTGAGCGACTTCCATCACAGAAACATGGGAAGACCGATTTTTATGGGTTTTTACCTCCTTTTCGATGATGAGAATAAGATTCGCTGTGCAGTGGACGCTTTTGACGTCGCTCATAGGAGGTATTAACACGCCCTACGCAGTTAACTTGGTGATTAAATACCAGAAACTACAATATGCAAATATAAGTAGCAATATACCTGCTCATCGCTGCAATAATCAGAGTCCCGGTCCCTCTGCCAGTGGGCGCAGTCGATGACCCGATCGTTCTTGAGAGTAATCTTCGCAGCGCCTTGTAAAATTCCTTTGACAGCCGTCGTCTATATAGAGCAGCTTTTAAAGCCCAGAAATATATTCGTCCTTGTATCACAATATTTACCACATGTAAGCTCGATCGCGGGACGTTGTAATAGCGAGACAAATTATCGATGATCTATATAATGAATACATGTGGACTTCTAGAACTTCTTATCTTTTACTTTATTAATGACGTCCTGTGTCTTGAAAAGATTGACGTCCCTGTAATATATCTCTCGCTTAGACACCATTTCATTTCTCGACAGAGACTCATGAATGATGTCTAAGACGCGCAAGTAACGAGCTACACATGGTCAGCTCTCGCAATGGTTTATCACGTCCAACCCATACCAAATTGTTTGGATTCTTTACGGTTACGAATTGAGATAGGCCTGCTTGATTCGGGTTCACCCTCTGCGTCCTGAGTAGGACGCCGTTTCCTATACATGCGGACGCATATTTTCAATACACGGTGAAATATTCTTTGATTTTTATACCTGGAATGCGTGTACGGGGGCAGTTCGAGTCGCTGACTCGTAACGAGTTGTTCAATAAGGGTAACAATAACAGCTTCGATGGCTTCCATCATGGCTTCTCTACAAGGGCAGTAATGCATAATGTATTATAAAGGATATGTCCATTCATAAAGTAGATAATTTCCACAAGCTACCTTGGCTGGGGCTGAGTACATGGAGATCCGGTGGTCTCTATATGGCCGCCATCTGTCGGTGAATACAAGTCATCCTGAGGTGCCTGCTGTTGCCGCAAGCTCGAAGATTCAAATACGCATGTGTGAGTCAAGGGTGGAGGAAGGAGTCCCTCCTGTGTCACAAAAGTGAAGGACGAAATGCCAAAGGTATCATCGGGGACAACAAAATATGTATCCGCAATGTCTTCCCTCGCGCGGTATGCAGCGTCTATGCCTGTTAACACGCTCTCGACACCATTATCCATGTCGCTATCGGGAGAGGCATTCTCAAGAACGAACGTATTTTGAGTATCCATGAGAGGAGATTGGAAAAGAGAAAGAGACGACTGGCGACAAACGTGAGTTCAAAAGCAAAAATCTGTTTATGGGGTGATCCGGTACCCAGTTTTACACCCTTTAACTATTTTACTCAGTGTCTCATCTTTGCTTCAGTGTAAGGGTATATGTTGTATTGCAACGAAGCATTCCCCTCGACTTGCAAACATTCACTGCAGTCCGCTGTGGATGTAAATGATGGACGCATGTGTGCGTGCGTGAGTGTGTACTCGAACTTCAATCATATGCAATTTCGTATCATTGTTGGCAGTAGGGCTAAACAAGCCATTGGTATCGTGATTTCATGTACAAAGTATCGAAAGCTTAAACGAGAAGAATCAGTCTAGATCTCCTCACTTAGGTGCTTAAAACGTTTTCGATAGTTATCTTCGGCTGAACAGTCGTCACAGAACCATTTTCCTGCGGGTGGTTCTACGAGACCCACACACGCA
Source organism: Syncephalastrum racemosum (assembly GCA_002105135.1). Taxonomy (NCBI): domain Eukaryota; kingdom Fungi; phylum Mucoromycota; class Mucoromycetes; order Mucorales; family Syncephalastraceae; genus Syncephalastrum; species Syncephalastrum racemosum. Next base: position 75,908 of record MCGN01000017.1, read on the forward strand.
TAATGGAACCATTCCTTCTCACACTAATAACACATCCTCCAAGGTTAGATCGGACACCTTGGTTATAGGCTACACTTACATTCTCTCCATCGCAAGCAACCATGTCTCCAAAGGATACTTGGTTACAGATACAATAGCGTGGTTCATTCGGATCGATATCGAGTTCAGAGAGTGCACCATGGTGATTGGCAGCAGGATTAGGCCGAGTTGAGTGATGCGTTCTACATCGAGGAGTTCAATCGATCCATCCTCCTTTCTCCAATTGGCCGGCTCTTACCTCTTTCGGACTGATGACGACGATGCAGCAGACGACGGTCCATTGACAAAGGATCGTTTTGTTGGTGCTGCTGTTGTGTTGTGAAGTATTGAGAAACACGGATGTCATTTGAACAATGGAGCATGCAAGCTTACCGTCTGCCCGCCAGCTATCCGACCATGAGCTTACGTTGCGTTTGTGGTTGGCACCTGCTCTTTGCCCACCAATCCAATCACCATCATTGATGCCACTCTTTGCCATTTGGGAATCAATACGTTCAATGTGACGCGAAACAAGATCGTACATTCGCATGGCCAGTTCAATCTTCTGATCCTGCTTTTGCACTGCTTGTTTGTATTCTTTATCGAGCTGCTGCCGAGATTGAGCTAAGCTTGTTGGCGATCCACCGTTCAGGTTATTGTTGTTTGTATTGTTAGGCGGGGGTGTCGACCCTCCCGAAGCAGCTGCAGCAGCTGTGTTGGCGCGTAGGACTTTGGCGTGCGACCGCCGATGTTTAGTATAAGCATCTCGTATATCTGTACAAGTTTAGTCGATGGTATTATTATCCCTGTTATTGGGTCTGCTTACGTTGAAACTCTTCATCCATGCTACGTAGCTCGTGCATGTTTTGGTCAATCTCCGCAGGAAGGTTCTGTAGGCCTGCCTAGCGTGAGTGTCTTTGACTATGGCGCATTTACAAGCTTACTTTCAACATAGTCTTCAAATATATCTGCAACGGACACACTCATATTGAACTTCAAAGGAGGAAAGGGAGGAAAGGGAGGAAACTAAGGGTATAAATGTATAGTTGTATGTTATGTTATGATATGTGTGCGTGTGTGTGTGTAACTATGATTGGAGTTGAAGCGAAAGAAAAAGAAGAAAGAAGGACTTAAGACGCGGGTGGAAGGAGGAACCTGAGAATTCCGATTTTTAGTTTAAACACCGCCCCAACTGAATGGCTTGCTTGTGCCTGGCGTTCCAATGCAGAGTTATATCGTACATGCGTGTACAATGTCTGTACAATATGTATAACAAATTCCGAAGCGTTGGGACTGGGTGCATAGTGGCGAAGAATAAATGCACATGAGCTGCAAGTCAATCGCTATTGGGTTGCAGACTGGGTTAAAACGTATGAATATCAGAATGCAAGTTCCCATATTTCTTCCAATTCAGGAGCCGGCAGCAACAACACCGATGATGTCGAAGTATAGAAGAGATGTAATATCCATACGTTGCCGATTGCTGCGTTGATGTCAGTTGCTTGACAAGCCAAGAACTGCCGCAGTAGCTGGAAAGCGAAAGGCCTGCTTGTTAGGTCAGTTTAACGTGGCCTCGCTCATCGATGCTAATAGGATGCTGCGTCTGTAAAATGAATACTGTAAATTCTCTATTTTTTTTAGGAAATCAGTCTAACTATTACGGTCGCTTGGTTATGCGCAAGAGATCATGTTTATCGTATGGGCAACATGCAACATCAACATTAGGCAACGTTAACGGGCGACTTTTTGAGGCAGACCATCCCAAAGCCCACGTCCGACTAAGGATATGATGGAGGATACTTATGCAATCTGTATGAAAACCAGTCTGTTTAGACCAAAACATTATGGAAGTGCCGGCGACGATCTTCTGAGTGCGGACGGATTATGCTCGTCTGTATGGTATCACGGTAGTATCCTGGCATTAAACGGTGAATACAATCCAAAAGTATCACATATATAACATCATCTGCATGGACAATCCTCGCCAACGCCTCCAACAGCAATGGGAAACCGAATTGACATCGCAGGCAGATAATAATGAAATTATATGATTCCATTAAACAACTTTGGCATGCCATGCGTCGACATCGCAGTTTGTGGTTTAGGAAACCATCCCCCTAATCGGGCCTGGTCATCTGTCTATCCTTTTAGTGTTGAATTTTGAGAAGTCAAATACAGACAGTTATGCCAATACCTGCTGCGGCTTTGTCTTCACTCTTCCTCAGTTCCTTATTCCTACACACATGGACGGCTATCGATTCTCTTATACTGGCGATGACCAGAATCTTACGTTCTTTACTGAGACAGATTTTAAGGATTGGTCGTTTGATAATTTCAGTAATTTCAGACGTCTCAATTCTGGGCGTGTTGATCCAAGCGCAAGAGCGTGTAAAGCTGCATACAAACGGTGTCTCTGTCTCATAAGCAGCAGTAAGCAAACACCGCAGCAAGTAAAATCTCACATTCGAGATAACCTTCCAAAGGTATGCAACTGCTATTGTAAGGATATGGAGATTCTGTTAGCTCATTGCTTGCAGCTCAATGACGAGGACAACGTCCCTCAAATCAGCAATGCGGGTGCCTCCACCATTTGGAATATAAACCAAGCTGGGAGTCAGCGACCCTCAGTCACGGTCAACTGTGGTGAAATTGGTAATGTGGCGGCATCATTGATATATGGATGAAAGTAAGCTTATTTGGGGAATATGAAGACCCACAATCCAACGTAGGAATCCAGCCCGGAGAGAAAATGAGAGCACGGCGTTATCCGTCCGACTTGCCCTCATCCGGCGCAAAGCGGGGAAGACTAACGGTTAGTAAATATATTTTGTAAACGCGTGCATCTTATAGTTTTTCCTTTGTGTTTATCCATAAATAAGCCTGACTCGGCGGCTGGGCACGGAGAAACACGAGACCTGAATGCTCAAGAAGAAAATGCTGACATCTTCGCGGGGGACGCCAACACCAGCTTTGTCAGTTATGACGGACATAAACAGCGCCGATATGTTTATGATTATTTGACAGACGTTGACATGCAGTGGGTACCTGCGCAGCACTGGAATGTGAACGACTTCGACATCACGAAGCTACTGATGGACTTCCGTCAACGTTCGATCCGCCTTGCCAAGAAAGGCAACCTTCGTGACATCCGCGTGCTCTCCTTGAGCAATATTTTCTTCATGTCTCCCACTTGGTCGGACTCCTGTTTCCATCGCTTCTCGGAGAAGTATCACGCCGCCGTCAAAGCTCACTTCAGCTGCAAATCTGGCTGGCGTTCACTACCTCTGCAAGCTCGAGTTTGGTGCGCCGAACTCGATGCTTGTATGTCGCTTGAGGATGAGCTTCCATTGGATGACATGCGCGAAAAATGCCACGCCTTCTCCAAGGCTATCCGGAAGACGGCAAAATCCGATGATGTTTGTGTGATGTCGGTCCTCTTGACACGCGTCATCGAGACATTCGACGACTGGACAGTTGAAAGCCGTTTAAACGAATCAAGCTTCGTGAACCAGCACCTGAGTCCAATAATCAAGACTGTGTTCAGTCGTCACTTCGGCCTGGACTCCAGACACGGCGAGACCCGCATCAAACACACGGACTCTCTTGCCAAGGCCGATTATGTCGTGTACCACCCGGCTCCCGATCAGAACATATATGACTTGATCACTTTCGAGGTGAAGCCTCCAGAGAAATCCTCCGAGGCTCAAACAGAATCAGACTTTGTCAAGGTCGGCAAAGAAATGAAAACAGCGCTCGACTGCCTCATTGACCTTGGTCTGGAGAATCCTGTTGTTGGTGGTGTGCTCGTGAAGGGCTACGAAGCCACTACTTTCAAACTACAGCTTGAGGCGGAAGGCGTATACTTCATGAATACGCTTGCAAACGTACACCTTCTACGCAGTCCCATGGATGTCACGCTCTTGCCGCAAATCGTCGAATCATTACTACAGCTTCGCACCTGTATCCAGCCCACGCTGCTGTCTATCGATGATGTGCTAACAAGAGATTCAACTACTGGCAGCCAAATTCCAAAAAAAGCCTGGAAACGACCCTCCTCGGCTGCTCCTCTCCGGACAGACGAACGGCGATAAGCGACGCAAACATCTTTTGCATATCTCTCGCCTGCCTTTCTTGCTTTCTGTGCCCTCATTTTGCGTCCGCTTTTGTATATTTCTTATGTTTATTTCTTATGTATGTTCTCTTCGTATCTTTTAATATGTCGCTCTTATGTTCGAAATAACATTCATTGCCATCACCCTAATGTCTCCAAACATCCATGTCGTCCAACTATCTACGATACCCATATTTCATATGCATGTTCCATGGTCTTATCTGAGTACGGCGTTGAACATGCATGTACATAGTCCCGAAGGGCTCTCGGTGAAGATGTACATAAAAATGCTGCACATGGCGAGGAGGAACAAACGTCCCATTCCACAGAAACTCCAAATGGACTCGTTCATAAGTCTGTCGCGAGATATCTAAACGCGATTTATTTATGTGAAGACATATGCACCTGACCTCTCAGCGATTAAATCCAAAGAGTCTGTAAGACGTCCCTATGAGCATCATATAGTAGATATCTTCCGAAAATTCAATGTTCTCTGAAATGAGCATTTTTCATGATAGATATCACATATGATATCCCGATATCACCATTACTCATGTCTCGTGTGCCTCACTTTGTTTTTTGCGTGGCTATGCCATGATACAAATTATATATCGCAAAAATTACCAGGCGCGCTCTTTTTTTCTCTGGTCGTAAACTTCATCTACATAAAACTGAACGTATAAAATGAGACGGTATTGCATACCACTGTTTTTTATAGCTTGTTCGGGCTTGGCGTGTACATATGCACCATGATTTTTTCATTTGCGCATGTAGAGAATTCAGTCGAGCATAAAAAAGCATTAAACACATATCGTGTATCTGTATATCAGACTACTATAAGGCTTCTATTTCAAAAAGGCACAGAGCGGACACCCACAGGAGAGACAGGCTAGGAAAACGTTGTAACCTACTTCTCTGAGGTTTTTTGGTTTTCATCCAGCATCTCCGCATGAGTACTTCTATCTTCGATGTGCTTATGTGTAGTTGAGTGCCTTCAACCATCGCGATAGTGTCGTCTGAAAGGTTTCACCTATGTTATCCTATATTGCTTCGATGGAACCTGCAATTTGAGCCATATTTCTAGACTCACTCCGTAAAAACTTTGGGCATATTATTTAGTTTTTAGTTCCATGTCTACCAGATGCATTATATACAAAACGTCTCGAAGCAATCCCTTGCCCTCCATCGGACGGTCTATAGGTGATTACGTACATACATCATACTATAGGTAGCATACAGAAAGAACAAAGCCTTGTATACGATGCGATAATGCTGTGTGAGTCGAATAGAAACTTAATTTTTTCCCTTGGGTTTTCCTCTTTTTTGAGGCAATCGGATGTTGGTGGTCTTATCAGTCATCTTTTCCTCTCATTATTATCATGCGAAACTACACAAATGGCAATGTATCTTCTTCTCTTTGGCCACCTCATCGTTTCGAGATGCATGCAACAAAACGGGTTGTTTTAACAATGGTGGCGTCATCGTGTAAAAGTGAGTATATCGTTATAATACACATACGGTCTGCCAACTTTTGACAACCTTTTTGGTTTTCTCTTCTTCTCCTTTTTTTTGTCCTCTTTCTTTTCTTTCTCTTTTTTTTTTCTTTCCCTTCTCTGCCCCTCCCCCAGGAGCCCCATTGTAAAGCAAGCCAGCTAGACTACAAAGTCTTGCGCATATGTAATTGTCAGCAACGGAAGCTGTTGTCAATCGAGGTCACGTTTTCTTATCCAACAGGATAGTATCCTTTAAGAACAGCAGTGCAAAGGTGACGCGTTCGACAGGCGTGCAATAATGAATCAAGTGACCCCACAAGAAAAAATCGAGGCACGGGAAATTTGGTAAGGCAGAAGCAGTATCGACATACGACCGAAAATGAAAATTGCTTGACTCACAATGGGATATAAAGATGAAACAGCCACCAAGTCACAGACAAACACCAAGGCGGAAAGGCCAGCCTGACAAACCCTAGGAGGAAAAGGGCGTTCACTTTCACCTACGAGCTTTTCGTCGGGCAAGAAGCAAGGCAAAGAAGGTATTAGTAAATAGTTGTCATACACCACTCATCCAGCTTACTTATGAACGTCTCTTTTGATCGGATATCGTCAGCGTTCTATTCAGCTTGCGAAAAAGGACAATGCCCGCGACATTCTCATCGGTTCTGGGAGCGGTATTGTCTTCTTCATTGCCACCCGCTTGGGCAGGGTCCTGCTTTCATCGGTTTCCATCGGTTCTCGGAAAGATCTCAACCCCGCCGCCAAAATTCAATCCAGCTGTAAATCCGGCAGGCGTTCGTTAAAAGTAATTCATCCGTGCATGGCAAAGAGTAAGCGTCTCGCCGGGGCAATCATGTGCAGGCGTACGAGTCCTGAATACCGAGACAGCGATACATTAAGCATGACAGAAGCAAGTCAAAGAGCCACCGAGTCAGGAGCCACCGAGCCAGGAGCCACCGAGCCAGGAGTCACCGAGCCAGGAGCCACCGAGCCAAGGACCACCGAGCCAAGAACCACCGAGTTGCCTCTAAAAGGGCCATGTTGGTACGCCCAACTCTGCGCTTACTTGTCGGTTGAGGAAGAACTTCCATTGGCTGGCATGCGCGAGAAATGCCATGCCTTCTCCAAGGCTATCCGGAAGACGGCAAAATCCGATGATGTTTGTGTGATGTCGGTCCTCTTGACACGCGTCATCGAGACATTCGACGACTGGACAGTTGAAAGCCGTTTAAACGAATCAAGCTTCGTGAACCAGCACCTGAGTCCAACAATCAAGATTGTATTCAGTCGCCACTTCGGCCTGTACTCCAGATACGGCGAGACCCGCATTGAAACACAGTGACTCTCTTGCCCAAGACCGACTATGTAGTGTACCACCCGGCTCCCGACCAAAATACTTACGACCTGATCACTTTCGAGGTGAAGCCTCCAAAACAAGACGACCTCGGTCGCGTCGGTGGAATTTGGAATGCCACATATGAATGTATGCCCTATTCTATAAACGACAGCAGGTAAACATCTCAGCAAGTTGAGAGCTCGCATTGAAGATTTTTCTTTCGAATTTGCGCAGCTGCTATTGGAAGGCTACAAAGAAACTGGTAGCTCATCGTTTGCAGCCCGGCGACAAGGACAATGCTCTTCAAAGCACCAATCCACCTCTGCCATTTTGGATATAAATTATACCGCGAGTCGGCAGCCTTCGGTGACGATCAGTTATAGCAAAATTTCTAACTTGACGGCATAAACTTACCTGGCGATATCCATCAAGAAGCGCGAGACGTGCATGATCAAGAAGAAGATGTTGACGTCTTCGTTGGGGGCGGGGGGAGGACACCTACACCAGCTTCAGCAGCTACGACGAACACATGTACATAACCGATATGTTCGGCGTTGAAATGCCATGGATCCGTGCCCAGCACTATCGCCTCAACGATTTGGACATCACGGGAAAAGCTTATGGAATTCCTTCAGCCCTCCATTCGCCTTGCCAGAAAAGGCAACCGTCGCCATATTCGCGTTCTCTCCTTGAGCGATATTGTCTTCACGGTGCCTACTTGGTGGCCATCATGTTTCGATCGATCCCCACAAGAACTGTACTATGCGAAAACCGCTACCGGCTTCAAGAATTTCCTCGGTCTTATCTCGTATATTGACACTCTGCTGGTTACTCTGCCGCTTTTGCTCGTCCTCTGCCTGAACAGATCAATCAGCAGTCTGTTCTTCTCGAGATCCGGTTGGCATGCATTACATTTGCAAGCTCATATTTGGTGCGGCGAACTCGACGCTTTCATGTCACTTGAGGATGATCTGCCACTGGCTCGCATGCGCGAAATGTGCCATGCCTTCTCGAACGCCGTTCGTGGTGTTGCCAAGACTGATGGTCTCTGCGTCATGTGAACCCTATTGACCCGCACCACCGAAACATCCGACAATTGGACAGTCGAAAGCTGTCTCAACGAGTCAAGCTTTGTGAATCAGCACCTCAGTCCAATAATCAAGATTGTATTCAATCGCCACTTCGGCCTGCACTCCAGATACGGCGAGACCCGCATTGAAACACAGTGACTCTCTTGCCCAAGACCGACTATGTAGTGTACCACCCGGCTCCCGACCAAAACATCTACCACTTGATCATTTTCGAGGTGAAGCTTCCAGAGAAATCTTCTGAGGGTCAGACGGAATCAGACTTTGTCAATATCGGCAATGAATGAAAACGGCGCTTGACTGTCTCGTTGAATTTGGTCTGCAAAATCCTGTTGTTGGCGGTGTGCTCGTGAAGGGTTACGAACGAAACCACTAACTTCACACTACGGCTTCAGGCGGAAGGCATATACCTCATGAATACGCTTTCACATGTACATCTTCTACGCCGCCCCATGTATGTCACCCTCCTGCCGCAGATCGTCGAATCGTTACTACAGCTTCGCACCTGCATCCAGCCCACGCTGTCGACCATCAGCGATTTGGTAGCCGAAGGACTGGGCACCGGCGGCATCACGCCCATGAAAGCGTGGAAATGATGCTCTTCCACTGTTCCTATCCGGACATATAAATGGCGCTGAACGATTTATTGCATGTTCATCTTCGTATCTTTGTATCTTTTACATGTTCATGTACATTCTTTTTTTATATATCGCTTTTTGCATGTTTTTTGTTTTCTGTTTTTTTTTGTGTTTTTTGTGTTTTTGTGTTTTTTGTTTTTTTCGTTTTTCGAAATAACGTTCGTTACGGTTCCTTTAAGGCTTACACATACTCGTGTTTTATGTCTGCAAAGGTTTACAATGCAAAATACAGTACAACACACAGGTTGCATGATCTACTTTCAAAACTGAAACCTTTGCAATATTTTGGTGATTTGGTGATGTGGTGATTTTTCGCGATCTGATAGGAAACAATATCTGGCAACGGTCCATACTTATAAAAAGAACCAGCTGACAAAAGACATGGCCGCAGTTAACTACAAAAGAGGAACTGTGAAGGACATCATCACAGAAAGGCATGTGCGCCCATGCGATAAGAGAAACCGGGATAAAGGCAATTATGCACTTTCTCTTTATGCATATCGGATATTGCTTTCGCTGTAATATCTTACCAAATATGGATACGAAGGAAAGCAAACTCAGTCTTACAGAAAAGTGGCATACGCCCCATTTTCAACTTTTTATTGGTGGTCCCGCAGAGTGAGATCGATTTTCCGCTGTGCGAAGAGCTCACAGTGGCGACTGGCATTGGGCACTTAGGACGGATGCCTCTTCCGCAAGAGTATATGCGCTGGGATACCAGTATGAGTCTGTGCTCCACTCTGTCAACCTCCGTATTGTCACGCCTCTTAACCAACAGAAAGAGAACACTGCCAATGAATATGTGGACCATTCATTTTACCGGTGTACTAGGCAGCCCTGAGGCAAAAAGGAAAATTTCGTACATCAATATGTATGTTCCTTAATGAGGCATGACATGTCCATGTTGCCGTTACATGATCGGCGTCAAAGTTATAGTATCTGACCGCTACAAAAGACAGCACATGACTACATAGATTTGCATTGAAAGCTATTACTACAGCAATCGTATTACGCATAATCGTGCCAAGCAGTGACGAAATCTTGTACGTTAAATGAAAAGAATGTTACAAGAGAGTTTGTTTTGACAGTACGTAGTGTCTATCTGCATTACAGCTTGATGGACCCGTCCAACCAACCGGGCGGATGATAGACGACTACCCATAATAACAATTATCGCATGACCGACTGGCGAAGCTTCCTGTTATCGATAATAAGTGTGATATTCATTTGCGCGCGTCCGGGTATTCAGGACTGGACTCTGGCAAGACTTGTCAATAGCCGGTAGATGGGGATTATAGCAATACACCCACTTTTACGCGAGGTAACACCGTTGAGTGAACAATCATTCCTTGCACGTGTGCTAACAGCGATGACAGAAAATAGTGCTGACGTCTGGGACGTTGCGGCCTTGAATGAAACCGCGCGGGATCATTGAGCGCCACCGGTGCGTAAAAGATAGTACAGGACCGGTTAGATACTTTGATGCAACAAAAATAAAAAAAAAGCACCCATTTTGAACTTGCCTTTTTCAGAGTGAGAAATCCGGACAAGCATCCGCTCGGATCTTTTGTGAAAGACAATATTGATCCTGCAACCACGGCCAATGGGATAGTTATGTAAAGAAGAACCCAAAGGAGCGCTATTGTCGTAGGCATGGGAAGCCCAGCAAGCTGCAAATTATCAATCTGGCCAGAGGCATGCACCACAACAAAGTCCCAAAGATGCACGCTCTCCTATTTTCGTCACGTCTTCATACCCGAGAGCAAGCCAGTTCTTTCGATCCGAGGGACTTCCATCTCGACAATCTTGATCCTGCAACCACGGCCAATGGGATAGTTATGTAAAGAAGAACCCAAAGGAGCGCTATTGTCGTAGGCATGGGAAGCCCAGCGAGCTGCAAATTATCAATCTGGCCAGAGGCATGCACCACAACAAGTCCCAAAGGTGCACACAGTCCTATTTGTCGTCTCGTCTTCATACCCGAAAGCAAGCCAGTTCGAGATGGGGGAAAATGAAAGAATGCGTAGACATAGTTGCTGCGGCTTCGCTTAGCAACACATTCAATCTCCGCGCAAGTGTGCATGACGCAGTCTTTGGTCCTGGAATCAAATGTTCGTCACATGAGCCATAACTTCCGCAGGTCAGTGATGCAAAGTGCAAGTTTGTTCGATAACCATATTATTGTAGTCTCGAGAGCGACAGCATTTTGTTAGACAGGAATACTGCGAGATCGACAGAGCGGAGTTGTCCTAGTCGGTGGAAGTAGGCTACTGCCAAACGGGTTCGGCAAAGCATAATGGCAGTAGCTACCAGCGTGGCCGCGCCCTGTATCGCTGATTTATCTTTCTGCAACTCGATTATTAATAAAGTACTGTTCAAGTGAGTCAGATAATATATAATTCGAATTTCTAATCAGGTCTCGTACATAGATGGAAGGCTAGACACGAACGGTAGACTACATTGAGGAGGCTATTCTGTATTATTAAGCCAGGGCTCCTCTTTATATGATCATGTAGCTCGGGCATTCTAAAATATACCGTTTGAATACCATTATTTTCTAATGATAACTTCTCTCTTCAGCAACTATGCTATAATAACATACATCCAAGTAGATAGACGAAGAAGGTGTCCTTCAACTCGACGCTTCAAACCTCCTGCTGTTTATTTATAAAGGTAATTGATACGGCCACCCCCTCGTGGTATGTCGGCCAACCCCCCCCCCGCGCACACACCCCTTCCAAATAGAGGTCGATTTGAATGGCAGCACCTGTTGCGTCCCAAACAAGCCTTCTCGAACAACTTCTTCTCTTTTTCTCTATACTGACTACGGCACTCCCTGCGTGTATAGTCAAGTGGGTGAAAGATTTATCGTGGGACATATCAGTTACATTTAGAAGTCCAATATTCTCTGGTAGACGAGCATTTTTTACGGGGGACACGACATATTTCGGCGAGTACTCTGCCGACATTTTATGAGACTGGATACATCTCTATATAGTACATGTATGACCGATAGTTCAGGCCCACTTTATGTCCACATTTTCATGGAGGTGGATCCGCTTGGACTATACACGCAGGGAGTGCCGTAGTCAGTATAGAGAAAAAGAGAAGAAGTTGTTCGAGAAGGCTTGTTTGGGACGCAACAGGTGCTGCCATTCAAATCGACCTCTATTTGGAAGGGGTGTGTGCGCGGGGGGGGGGGTTGGCCGACATACCACGAGGGGGTGGCCGTATCAATTACCTTTATAAATAAACAGCAGGAGGTTTGAAGCGTCGAGTTGAAGGACACCTTCTTCGTCTATCTACTTGGATGTATGTTATTATAGCATAGTTGCTGAAGAGAGAAGTTATCATTAGAAAATAATGGTATTCAAACGGTATATTTTAGAATGCCCGAGCTACATGATCATATAAAGAGGAGCCCTGGCTTAATAATACAGAATAGCCTCCTCAATGTAGTCTACCGTTCGTGTCTAGCCTTCCATCTATGTACGAGACCTGATTAGAAATTCGAATTATATATTATCTGACTCACTTGAACAGTACTTTATTAATAATCGAGTTGCAGAAAGATAAATCAGCGATACAGGGCGCGGCCACGCTGGTAGCTACTGCCATTATGCTTTGCCGAACCCGTTTGGCAGTAGCCTACTTCCACCGACTAGGACAACTCCGCTCTGTCGATCTCGCAGTATTCCTGTCTAACAAAATGCTGTCGCTCTCGAGACTACAATAATATGGTTATCGAACAAACTTGCACTTTGCATCACTGACCTGCGGAAGTTATGGCTCATGTGACGAACATTTGATTCCAGGACCAAAGACTGCGTCATGCACACTTGCGCGGAGATTGAATGTGTTGCTAAGCGAAGCCGCAGCAACTATGTCTACGCATTCTTTCATTTTCCCCCATCTCGAACTGGCTTGCTTTCGGGTATGAAGACGAGACGACAAATAGGACTGTGTGCACCTTTGGGACTTGTTGTGGTGCATGCCTCTGGCCAGATTGATAATTTGCAGCTCGCTGGGCTTCCCATGCCTACGACAATAGCGCTCCTTTGGGTTCTTCTTTACATAACTATCCCATTGGCCGTGGTTGCAGGATCAAGATTGTCGAGATGGAAGTCCCTCGGATCGAAAGAACTGGCTTGCTCTCGGGTATGAAGACGTGACGAAAATAGGAGAGCGTGCATCTTTGGGACTTTGTTGTGGTGCATGCCTCTGGCCAGATTGATAATTTGCAGCTTGCTGGGCTTCCCATGCCTACGACAATAGCGCTCCTTTGGGTTCTTCTTTACATAACTATCCCATTGGCCGTGGTTGCAGGATCAATATTGTCTTTCACAAAAGATCCGAGCGGATGCTTGTCCGGATTTCTCACTCTGAAAAAGGCAAGTTCAAAATGGGTGCTTTTTTTTTATTTTTGTTGCATCAAAGTATCTAACCGGTCCTGTACTATCTTTTACGCACCGGTGGCGCTCAATGATCCCGCGCGGTTTCATTCAAGGCCGCAACGTCCCAGACGTCAGCACTATTTTCTGTCATCGCTGTTAGCACACGTGCAAGGAATGATTGTTCACTCAACGGTGTTACCTCGCGTAAAAGTGGGTGTATTGCTATAATCCCCATCTACCGGCTATTGACAAGTCTTGCCAGAGTCCAGTCCTGAATACCCGGACGCGCGCAAATGAATATCACACTTATTATCGATAACAGGAAGCTTCGCCAGTCGGTCATGCGATAATTGTTATTATGGGTAGTCGTCTATCATCCGCCCGGTTGGTTGGACGGGTCCATCAAGCTGTAATGCAGATAGACACTACGTACTGTCAAAACAAACTCTCTTGTAACATTCTTTTCATTTAACGTACAAGATTTCGTCACTGCTTGGCACGATTATGCGTAATACGATTGCTGTAGTAATAGCTTTCAATGCAAATCTATGTAGTCATGTGCTGTCTTTTGTAGCGGTCAGATACTATAACTTTGACGCCGATCATGTAACGGCAACATGGACATGTCATGCCTCATTAAGGAACATACATATTGATGTACGAAATTTTCCTTTTTGCCTCAGGGCTGCCTAGTACACCGGTAAAATGAATGGTCCACATATTCATTGGCAGTGTTCTCTTTCTGTTGGTTAAGAGGCGTGACAATACGGAGGTTGACAGAGTGGAGCACAGACTCATACTGGTATCCCAGCGCATATACTCTTGCGGAAGAGGCATCCGTCCTAAGTGCCCAATGCCAGTCGCCACTGTGAGCTCTTCGCACAGCGGAAAATCGATCTCACTCTGCGGGACCACCAATAAAAAGTTGAAAATGGGGCGTATGCCACTTTTCTGTAAGACTGAGTTTGCTTTCCTTCGTATCCATATTTGGTAAGATATTACAGCGAAAGCAATATCCGATATGCATAAAGAGAAAGTGCATAATTGCCTTTATCCCGGTTTCTCTTATCGCATGGGCGCACATGCCTTTCTGTGATGATGTCCTTCACAGTTCCTCTTTTGTAGTTAACTGCGGCCATGTCTTTTGTCAGCTGGTTCTTTTTATAAGTATGGACCGTTGCCAGATATTGTTTCCTATCAGATCGCGAAAAATCACCACATCACCAAATCACCAAAATATTGCAAAGGTTTCAGTTTTGAAAGTAGATCATGCAACCTGTGTGTTGTACTGTATTTTGCATTGTAAACCTTTGCAGACATAAAACACGAGTATGTGTAAGCCTTAAAGGAACCGTAACGAACGTTATTTCGAAAAACGAAAAAAACAAAAAACACAAAAACACAAAAAACACAAAAAAAAACAGAAAACAAAAAACATGCAAAAAGCGATATATAAAAAAAGAATGTACATGAACATGTAAAAGATACAAAGATACGAAGATGAACATGCAATAAATCGTTCAGCGCCATTTATATGTCCGGATAGGAACAGTGGAAGAGCATCATTTCCACGCTTTCATGGGCGTGATGCCGCCGGTGCCCAGTCCTTCGGCTACCAAATCGCTGATGGTCGACAGCGTGGGCTGGATGCAGGTGCGAAGCTGTAGTAACGATTCGACGATCTGCGGCAGGAGGGTGACATACATGGGGCGGCGTAGAAGATGTACATGTGAAAGCGTATTCATGAGGTATATGCCTTCCGCCTGAAGCCGTAGTGTGAAGTTAGTGGTTTCGTTCGTAACCCTTCACGAGCACACCGCCAACAACAGGATTTTGCAGACCAAATTCAACGAGACAGTCAAGCGCCGTTTTCATTCATTGCCGATATTGACAAAGTCTGATTCCGTCTGACCCTCAGAAGATTTCTCTGGAAGCTTCACCTCGAAAATGATCAAGTGGTAGATGTTTTGGTCGGGAGCCGGGTGGTACACTACATAGTCGGTCTTGGGCAAGAGAGTCACTGTGTTTCAATGCGGGTCTCGCCGTATCTGGAGTGCAGGCCGAAGTGGCGATTGAATACAATCTTGATTATTGGACTGAGGTGCTGATTCACAAAGCTTGACTCGTTGAGACAGCTTTCGACTGTCCAATTGTCGGATGTTTCGGTGGTGCGGGTCAATAGGGTTCACATGACGCAGAGACCATCAGTCTTGGCAACACCACGAACGGCGTTCGAGAAGGCATGGCACATTTCGCGCATGCGAGCCAGTGGCAGATCATCCTCAAGTGACATGAAAGCGTCGAGTTCGCCGCACCAAATATGAGCTTGCAAATGTAATGCATGCCAACCGGATCTCGAGAAGAACAGACTGCTGATTGATCTGTTCAGGCAGAGGACGAGCAAAAGCGGCAGAGTAACCAGCAGAGTGTCAATATACGAGATAAGACCGAGGAAATTCTTGAAGCCGGTAGCGGTTTTCGCATAGTACAGTTCTTGTGGGGATCGATCGAAACATGATGGCCACCAAGTAGGCACCGTGAAGACAATATCGCTCAAGGAGAGAACGCGAATATGGCGACGGTTGCCTTTTCTGGCAAGGCGAATGGAGGGCTGAAGGAATTCCATAAGCTTTTCCCGTGATGTCCAAATCGTTGAGGCGATAGTGCTGGGCACGGATCCATGGCATTTCAACGCCGAACATATCGGTTATGTACATGTGTTCGTCGTAGCTGCTGAAGCTGGTGTAGGTGTCCTCCCCCCGCCCCCAACGAAGACGTCAACATCTTCTTCTTGATCATGCACGTCTCGCGCTTCTTGATGGATATCGCCAGGTAAGTTTATGCCGTCAAGTTAGAAATTTTGCTATAACTGATCGTCACCGAAGGCTGCCGACTCGCGGTATAATTTATATCCAAAATGGCAGAGGTGGATTGGTGCTTTGAAGAGCATTGTCCTTGTCGCCGGGCTGCAAACGATGAGCTACCAGTTTCTTTGTAGCCTTCCAATAGCAGCTGCGCAAATTCGAAAGAAAAATCTTCAATGCGAGCTCTCAACTTGCTGAGATGTTTACCTGCTGTCGTTTATAGAATAGGGCATACATTCATATGTGGCATTCCAAATTCCACCGACGCGACCGAGGTCGTCTTGTTTTGGAGGCTTCACCTCGAAAGTGATCAGGTCGTAAGTATTTTGGTCGGGAGCCGGGTGGTACACTACATAGTCGGTCTTGGGCAAGAGAGTCACTGTGTTTCAATGCGGGTCTCGCCGTATCTGGAGTACAGGCCGAAGTGGCGACTGAATACAATCTTGATTGTTGGACTCAGGTGCTGGTTCACGAAGCTTGATTCGTTTAAACGGCTTTCAACTGTCCAGTCGTCGAATGTCTCGATGACGCGTGTCAAGAGGACCGACATCACACAAACATCATCGGATTTTGCCGTCTTCCGGATAGCCTTGGAGAAGGCATGGCATTTCTCGCGCATGCCAGCCAATGGAAGTTCTTCCTCAACCGACAAGTAAGCGCAGAGTTGGGCGTACCAACATGGCCCTTTTAGAGGCAACTCGGTGGTTCTTGGCTCGGTGGTCCTTGGCTCGGTGGCTCCTGGCTCGGTGACTCCTGGCTCGGTGGCTCCTGGCTCGGTGGCTCCTGACTCGGTGGCTCTTTGACTTGCTTCTGTCATGCTTAATGTATCGCTGTCTCGGTATTCAGGACTCGTACGCCTGCACATGATTGCCCCGGCGAGACGCTTACTCTTTGCCATGCACGGATGAATTACTTTTAACGAACGCCTGCCGGATTTACAGCTGGATTGAATTTTGGCGGCGGGGTTGAGATCTTTCCGAGAACCGATGGAAACCGATGAAAGCAGGACCCTGCCCAAGCGGGTGGCAATGAAGAAGACAATACCGCTCCCAGAACCGATGAGAATGTCGCGGGCATTGTCCTTTTTCGCAAGCTGAATAGAACGCTGACGATATCCGATCAAAAGAGACGTTCATAAGTAAGCTGGATGAGTGGTGTATGACAACTATTTACTAATACCTTCTTTGCCTTGCTTCTTGCCCGACGAAAAGCTCGTAGGTGAAAGTGAACGCCCTTTTCCTCCTAGGGTTTGTCAGGCTGGCCTTTCCGCCTTGGTGTTTGTCTGTGACTTGGTGGCTGTTTCATCTTTATATCCCATTGTGAGTCAAGCAATTTTCATTTTCGGTCGTATGTCGATACTGCTTCTGCCTTACCAAATTTCCCGTGCCTCGATTTTTTCTTGTGGGGTCACTTGATTCATTATTGCACGCCTGTCGAACGCGTCACCTTTGCACTGCTGTTCTTAAAGGATACTATCCTGTTGGATAAGAAAACGTGACCTCGATTGACAACAGCTTCCGTTGCTGACAATTACATATGCGCAAGACTTTGTAGTCTAGCTGGCTTGCTTTACAATGGGGCTCCTGGGGGAGGGGCAGAGAAGGGAAAGAAAAAAAAAAGAGAAAGAAAAGAAAGAGGACAAAAAAAAGGAGAAGAAGAGAAAACCAAAAAGGTTGTCAAAAGTTGGCAGACCGTATGTGTATTATAACGATATACTCACTTTTACACGATGACGCCACCATTGTTAAAACAACCCGTTTTGTTGCATGCATCTCGAAACGATGAGGTGGCCAAAGAGAAGAAGATACATTGCCATTTGTGTAGTTTCGCATGATAATAATGAGAGGAAAAGATGACTGATAAGACCACCAACATCCGATTGCCTCAAAAAAGAGGAAAACCCAAGGGAAAAAATTAAGTTTCTATTCGACTCACACAGCATTATCGCATCGTATACAAGGCTTTGTTCTTTCTGTATGCTACCTATAGTATGATGTATGTACGTAATCACCTATAGACCGTCCGATGGAGGGCAAGGGATTGCTTCGAGACGTTTTGTATATAATGCATCTGGTAGACATGGAACTAAAAACTAAATAATATGCCCAAAGTTTTTACGGAGTGAGTCTAGAAATATGGCTCAAATTGCAGGTTCCATCGAAGCAATATAGGATAACATAGGTGAAACCTTTCAGACGACACTATCGCGATGGTTGAAGGCACTCAACTACACATAAGCACATCGAAGATAGAAGTACTCATGCGGAGATGCTGGATGAAAACCAAAAAACCTCAGAGAAGTAGGTTACAACGTTTTCCTAGCCTGTCTCTCCTGTGGGTGTCCGCTCTGTGCCTTTTTGAAATAGAAGCCTTATAGTAGTCTGATATACAGATACACGATATGTGTTTAATGCTTTTTTATGCTCGACTGAATTCTCTACATGCGCAAATGAAAAAATCATGGTGCATATGTACACGCCAAGCCCGAACAAGCTATAAAAAACAGTGGTATGCAATACCGTCTCATTTTATACGTTCAGTTTTATGTAGATGAAGTTTACGACCAGAGAAAAAAAGAGCGCGCCTGGTAATTTTTGCGATATATAATTTGTATCATGGCATAGCCACGCAAAAAACAAAGTGAGGCACACGAGACATGAGTAATGGTGATATCGGGATATCATATGTGATATCTATCATGAAAAATGCTCATTTCAGAGAACATTGAATTTTCGGAAGATATCTACTATATGATGCTCATAGGGACGTCTTACAGACTCTTTGGATTTAATCGCTGAGAGGTCAGGTGCATATGTCTTCACATAAATAAATCGCGTTTAGATATCTCGCGACAGACTTATGAACGAGTCCATTTGGAGTTTCTGTGGAATGGGACGTTTGTTCCTCCTCGCCATGTGCAGCATTTTTATGTACATCTTCACCGAGAGCCCTTCGGGACTATGTACATGCATGTTCAACGCCGTACTCAGATAAGACCATGGAACATGCATATGAAATATGGGTATCGTAGATGATTCTTCGTTTGCCCTTGGTTCATGCGCATTTTCGTCTTTTGTTTACCAAAAACTGCAAGAGACAGAAAAGCTGTTGAACTGTGTTGCGAATTCACGAGGCTCTCTCTGCAATGTTAATTTAATTTGTTTCCGCTTATGAAGGTGAAATAAAATAATAAATATGGACGCTGCATTCATTTCCCACCGCCAGGGCACATACGTACATGATACTGTAGAGACACAGACAAAAGTTGTACATCCTCGGAAGAATCATTGTCCGAAGGGATTAAATCTT
Organism: Syncephalastrum racemosum; assembly: GCA_002105135.1. Taxonomy (NCBI): domain Eukaryota; kingdom Fungi; phylum Mucoromycota; class Mucoromycetes; order Mucorales; family Syncephalastraceae; genus Syncephalastrum; species Syncephalastrum racemosum. The sequence goes on from MCGN01000017.1 coordinate 95,159, forward strand.
GTTGGTGATGGGTTGAAATACTTGTTCTCGCATTTCGAGCAAGGCATGGCCCGCCGTTAGCGTTACCTGTCGATGCCCACCTGATCCGCCTTAAACCGAAGGTCAAAAAAAGAGGGAGATGAATCAATACAATAGATGCATGTTGCCCATACTGCAAGTCACGATCCCATGCTGACAAACAAGCGAACGTAAATAAGTAGGCTGTCTGTTGTTTGAAGAACATTACTTGGAGAGTTCCATAGAGACATGGCTGTTATGTCCTTCTGACGCCTTAGCAGTCTTTTTACTATTATAATCAATTAATCTGTGCTTCAGCGGCTTACCAAGACATATATGTTGTCCTTTCTCGCATTTATAGCTTGCCAAACAGTCAGCTTGTTGACGAGGAAGCTGCAACACAGCAGTTAGCATATCCCTTTAGTCTGCCCCTCTCATTTGGTATCATCCGCTGTTAACAGCTATGGGCTCTTTTCGCTATCAGAGTATCAAATATTATCTTTTGATACGCTCTACACTCATTTATTTACTAACGACGGTTGTGTTGTCGCTGACGTCGTCCGTCTATTTTATCCAACGGTGATCGATATGCGCTCTCCCGAGGTTGCTGCGCGCGGCTTTCCGCCCATCCTTTCTTCTGAGTAACAATCGATTTTAAATAACAGCTACTGTTGCTTGTCAAAAGGCCCTTCCCGCACAATTGTTTCTCCCGCCTCTAGATCGATTACATCATCCATGTACGTCATAGACGGCGCTGAGCTAGGGGCAGTTGTTTCTGAATCCGGCGGTGCGAAGTGGACCTGTTTTATTTGTCGATATCTGAATACAGGTAAATAATAGGCGAACAAATGGTGCATATACAATGGGACTATTATTAATAATCATTATGCGCCACTGGCCATGAACGACCCCAACTTTCCTTGAGCAGTATACATATAGACCTCCCCTGCGGCAAACACTCAGCTCTAAACGTGGAAACACGCTTTTCCAGGGATATGTGCTTATAAATGTTTCGATGAGGTCAGAATATCAGTAATGCAGAGGAGACGTGGTGATCCATAATTTTAAATGATTTGTACTACAAAACATTTGCACGATGCGCGAGAAGGCTCTTGCGAGATACCGCTGTGATGGATAGATTCCGTGAAGGAAATGCAAACGTATTCAGGATTTACAACCTAAACCTTGGTACATTCATATCTACTGTAGTATGGCTGCAGCCATAAATAATTAAATCGATCTTTATTTCGAAAGAAGACAGACTATAAATAGACGTACTTAATGCCTAACAAGGTGCACGTATCAATCAGCACGGATTATTAGAGCCTGATAGAGAAGGCTAGCTTGATCATTGCAGCCGACCTATTAGGATAGGGGCAGCGGAAGAATGCCGCTTCCATGCTTTTTTGGGAGCGTCGCTGTCCGGAGTTCTCCCTTCTATTATTGCCTTGTCGATGGCCAGCTGTGTGGGATGGATGCAAAGGCGAAGTAACTGTACGGATTCAACGATCCGCGGCAAGAGCATAATGTCTGTGGGACGGCGCAGAAGATGGAAGTCAACCAGTGTTGACATGAGATAGACGCCTTCTGCTGCAAGTTGCATGGTGAAAATGCTAACGGCGTATCCGTTAACAAGTACGCCGCCGACAACAGGATTGGTCAGCCCAAGGTCAACTAGGCGGTCCAGGGCAGCTTTCATCTCCTTCCCAAGCTTCACAAGGTCGGATTCGGCCTCCGCGTCGGAAAGATTATTGGGTGATTTGATTTCAAAAGGGACAAGGTCGTAGATGTCATCGTCCGGTGCCGGGTAATAGACTGCAAAATCCGCCTTCAAAGGCAAGTTGCTTCCTGCGATGCGCGTCTGCCCATGCCTGGAGTTCAGATTGAAGTGACGACTGAAAACAGTTTTGATTATGGGAGTGAGATGCTGGTCGATAAAACAGGATTCATCCAGGAGCGTCTCGGCGGTCCAATTGTCAAATGTTTCGATGATGCGTGTCAATAGGGTTGACATGACGCAGAGACCGTCAGTCTTGGCAACACCACGAACGGCGCTCGAGAAGGCATGGCACATTTCGCGCATGCGAGCCAGTGGCAGATCATCCTCAAGTGACATGAAAGCATCGAGTTCGCCGCACCATCTACGAGCTTGCAGAGGCAACAAATGCCGACCGGTTTTAGGGTTGGATTGCGCCTTGACAGCAGTGTGATACGTTTCCGGACATTGTTGGAAACATGAGCTTGCCCAAATAGGTGACATAAAAAAGATATTGCTGAGAGACAGGAGGCATAGATCGCTAGTTTTGCCTTGCTCTGCCAGACGAATGGAACGTCGACGGAAATCCATCAGTTTCTCGGTAATATCCAAGTTGTCGACGTACCAATGTTGCGTGGGAATCCATTGAATGTCAACATCCGATAAGTAATCGTACACCGGGTGACGCGAGAGTGGGCATTCCCTCATGTCTATGGTAGTAGCGAGTAAATTGTAAAAGGCCAACGCGTAAAGGGGAGAAGTCTGGCTGGTTAAGTTGGAAGACCCGTCTGAGTGATGTTTTAAGAAAATAAACGCGGTTCATGCAGCTGGATCCTTTTTTCTTCTTTTCCTCTCATTATTATCATGCGAAACTACACAAATGGCAATGTATCTTCTTCTCTTTGGCCACCTCATCGTTTCGAGATGCATGCAACAAAACGGGTTGTTTTTAACAATGGTGGCGTCATCGTGTAAAAGTGAGTATATCGTTATAATACACATACGGTCTGCCAACTTTTGACAACCTTTTTGGTTTTCTCTTCTTCTCCTTTTTTTTGTCCTCTTTCTTTTCTTTCTCTTTTTTTTTCTTTCCCTTCTCTGCCCCTCCCCCAGGAGCCCCATTGTAAAGCAAGCCAGCTAGACTACAAAGTCTTGCGCATATGTAATTGTCAGCAACGGAAGCTGTTGTCAATCGAGGTCACGTTTTCTTATCCAACAGGATAGTATCCTTTAAGAACAGCAGTGCAAAGGTGACGCGTTCGACAGGCGTGCAATAATGAATCAAGTGACCCCACAAGAAAAAATCGAGGCACGGGAAATTTGGTAAGGCAGAAGCAGTATCGACATACGACCGAAAATGAAAATTGCTTGACTCACAATGGGATATAAAGATGAAACAGCCACCAAGTCACAGACAAACACCAAGGCGGAAAGGCCAGCCTGACAAACCCTAGGAGGAAAAGGGCGTTCACTTTCACCTACGAGCTTTTCGTCGGGCAAGAAGCAAGGCAAAGAAGGTATTAGTAAATAGTTGTCATACACCACTCATCCAGCTTACTTATGAACGTCTCTTTTGATCGGATATCGTCAGCGTTCTATTCAGCTTGCGAAAAAGGACAATGCCCGCGACATTCTCATCGGTTCTGGGAGCGGTATTGTCTTCTTCATTGCCACCCGCTTGGGCAGGGTCCTGCTTTCATCGGTTTCCATCGGTTCTCGGAAAGATCTCAACCCCGCCGCCAAAATTCAATCCAGCTGTAAATCCGGCAGGCGTTCGTTAAAAGTAATTCATCCGTGCATGGCAAAGAGTAAGCGTCTCGCCGGGGCAATCATGTGCAGGCGTACGAGTCCTGAATACCGAGACAGCGATACATTAAGCATGACAGAAGCAAGTCAAAGAGCCACCGAGTCAGGAGCCACCGAGTCAGGAGCCACCGAGCCAGGAGCCACCGAGCCAGGAGTCACCGAGCCAGGAGCCACCGAGCCAAGGACCACCGAGCCAAGAACCACCGAGTTGCCTCTAAAAGGGCCATGTTGGTACGCCCAACTCTGCGCTTACTTGTCGGTTGAGGAAGAACTTCCATTGGCTGGCATGCGCGAGAAATGCCATGCCTTCTCCAAGGCTATCCGGAAGACGGCAAAATCCGATGATGTTTGTGTGATGTCGGTCCTCTTGACACGCGCCATCGAGACATTCGACAACTGGACAGTTGAAAGCCGCCTAAACGAATCAAGCTTCGTGAACCAGCACCAGCACCTGAGTCCAACAATCAAGATTGTATTCAGTCGCCACTTCGGCCTGTACTCCAGATACGGCGAGACCCGCATTGAAACACAGTGACTCTCTTGCCCAAGACCGACTATGTAGTGTACCACCCGGCTCCCGACCAAAATACTTACGACCTGATCACTTTCGAGGTGAAGCCTCCAAAACAAGACGACCTCGGTCGCGTCGGTGGAATTTGGAATGCCACATATGAATGTATGCCCTATTCTATAAACGACAGCAGGTAAACATCTCAGCAAGTTGAGAGCTCGCATTGAAGATTTTTCTTTCGAATTTGCGCAGCTGCTATTGGAAGGCTACAAAGAAACTGGTAGCTCATCGTTTGCAGCCCGGCGACAAGGACAATGCTCTTCAAAGCACCAATCCACCTCTGCCATTTTGGATATAAATTATACCGCGAGTCGGCAGCCTTCGGTGACGATCAGTTATAGCAAAATTTCTAACTTGACGGCATAAACTTACCTGGCGATATCCATCAAGAAGCGCGAGACGTGCATGATCAAGAAGAAGATGTTGACGTCTTCGTTGGGGGCGGGGGGAGGACACCTACACCAGCTTCAGCAGCTACGACGAACACATGTACATAACCGATATGTTCGGCGTTGAAATGCCATGGATCCGTGCCCAGCACTATCGCCTCAACGATTTGGACATCACGGGAAAAGCTTATGGAATTCCTTCAGCCCTCCATTCGCCTTGCCAGAAAAGGCAACCGTCGCCATATTCGCGTTCTCTCCTTGAGCGATATTGTCTTCACGGTGCCTACTTGGTGGCCATCATGTTTCGATCGATCCCCACAAGAACTGTACTATGCGAAAACCGCTACCGGCTTCAAGAATTTCCTCGGTCTTATCTCGTATATTGACACTCTGCTGGTTACTCTGCCGCTTTTGCTCGTCCTCTGCCTGAACAGATCAATCAGCAGTCTGTTCTTCTCGAGATCCGGTTGGCATGCATTACATTTGCAAGCTCATATTTGGTGCGGCGAACTCGACGCTTTCATGTCACTTGAGGATGATCTGCCACTGGCTCGCATGCGCGAAATGTGCCATGCCTTCTCGAACGCCGTTCGTGGTGTTGCCAAGACTGATGGTCTCTGCGTCATGTGAACCCTATTGACCCGCACCACCGAAACATCCGACAATTGGACAGTCGAAAGCTGTCTCAACGAGTCAAGCTTTGTGAATCAGCACCTCAGTCCAATAATCAAGATTGTATTCAATCGCCACTTCGGCCTGCACTCCAGATACGGCGAGACCCGCATTGAAACACAGTGACTCTCTTGCCCAAGACCGACTATGTAGTGTACCACCCGGCTCCCGACCAAAACATCTACCACTTGATCATTTTCGAGGTGAAGCTTCCAGAGAAATCTTCTGAGGGTCAGACGGAATCAGACTTTGTCAATATCGGCAATGAATGAAAACGGCGCTTGACTGTCTCGTTGAATTTGGTCTGCAAAATCCTGTTGTTGGCGGTGTGCTCGTGAAGGGTTACGAACGAAACCACTAACTTCACACTACGGCTTCAGGCGGAAGGCATATACCTCATGAATACGCTTTCACATGTACATCTTCTACGCCGCCCCATGTATGTCACCCTCCTGCCGCAGATCGTCGAATCGTTACTACAGCTTCGCACCTGCATCCAGCCCACGCTGTCGACCATCAGCGATTTGGTAGCCGAAGGACTGGGCACCGGCGGCATCACGCCCATGAAAGCGTGGAAATGATGCTCTTCCACTGTTCCTATCCGGACATATAAATGGCGCTGAACGATTTATTGCATGTTCATCTTCGTATCTTTGTATCTTTTACATGTTCATGTACATTCTTTTTTTATATATCGCTTTTTGCATGTTTTTTGTTTTCTGTTTTTTTTTGTGTTTTTTGTGTTTTTGTGTTTTTTGTTTTTTTCGTTTTTCGAAATAACGTTCGTTACGGTTCCTTTAAGGCTTACACATACTCGTGTTTTATGTCTGCAAAGGTTTACAATGCAAAATACAGTACAACACACAGGTTGCATGATCTACTTTCAAAACTGAAACCTTTGCAATATTTTGGTGATTTGGTGATGTGGTGATTTTTCGCGATCTGATAGGAAACAATATCTGGCAACGGTCCATACTTATAAAAAGAACCAGCTGACAAAAGACATGGCCGCAGTTAACTACAAAAGAGGAACTGTGAAGGACATCATCACAGAAAGGCATGTGCGCCCATGCGATAAGAGAAACCGGGATAAAGGCAATTATGCACTTTCTCTTTATGCATATCGGATATTGCTTTCGCTGTAATATCTTACCAAATATGGATACGAAGGAAAGCAAACTCAGTCTTACAGAAAAGTGGCATACGCCCCATTTTCAACTTTTTATTGGTGGTCCCGCAGAGTGAGATCGATTTTCCGCTGTGCGAAGAGCTCACAGTGGCGACTGGCATTGGGCACTTAGGACGGATGCCTCTTCCGCAAGAGTATATGCGCTGGGATACCAGTATGAGTCTGTGCTCCACTCTGTCAACCTCCGTATTGTCACGCCTCTTAACCAACAGAAAGAGAACACTGCCAATGAATATGTGGACCATTCATTTTACCGGTGTACTAGGCAGCCCTGAGGCAAAAAGGAAAATTTCGTACATCAATATGTATGTTCCTTAATGAGGCATGACATGTCCATGTTGCCGTTACATGATCGGCGTCAAAGTTATAGTATCTGACCGCTACAAAAGACAGCACATGACTACATAGATTTGCATTGAAAGCTATTACTACAGCAATCGTATTACGCATAATCGTGCCAAGCAGTGACGAAATCTTGTACGTTAAATGAAAAGAATGTTACAAGAGAGTTTGTTTTGAACAGTACGTAGTGTCTATCTGCATTACAGCTTGATGGACCCGTCCAACCAACCGGGCGGATGATAGACGACTACCCATAATAACAATTATCGCATGACCGACTGGCGAAGCTTCCTGTTATCGATAATAAGTGTGATATTCATTTGCGCGCGTCCGGGTATTCAGGACTGGACTCTGGCAAGACTTGTCAATAGCCGGTAGATGGGGATTATAGCAATACACCCACTTTTACGCGAGGTAACACCGTTGAGTGAACAATCATTCCTTGCACGTGTGCTAACAGCGATGACAGAAAATAGTGCTGACGTCTGGGACGTTGCGGCCTTGAATGAAACCGCGCGGGATCATTGAGCGCCACCGGTGCGTAAAAGATAGTACAGGACCGGTTAGATACTTTGATGCAACAAAAATAAAAAAAAAGCACCCATTTTGAACTTGCCTTTTTCAGAGTGAGAAATCCGGACAAGCATCCGCTCGGATCTTTTGTGAAAGACAATATTGATCCTGCAACCACGGCCAATGGGATAGTTATGTAAAGAAGAACCCAAAGGAGCGCTATTGTCGTAGGCATGGGAAGCCCAGCAAGCTGCAAATTATCAATCTGGCCAGAGGCATGCACCACAACAAAGTCCCAAAGATGCACGCTCTCCTATTTTCGTCACGTCTTCATACCCGAGAGCAAGCCAGTTCTTTCGATCCGAGGGACTTCCATCTCGACAATCTTGATCCTGCAACCACGGCCAATGGGATAGTTATGTAAAGAAGAACCCAAAGGAGCGCTATTGTCGTAGGCATGGGAAGCCCAGCGAGCTGCAAATTATCAATCTGGCCAGAGGCATGCACCACAACAAGTCCCAAAGGTGCACACAGTCCTATTTGTCGTCTCGTCTTCATACCCGAAAGCAAGCCAGTTCGAGATGGGGGAAAATGAAAGAATGCGTAGACATAGTTGCTGCGGCTTCGCTTAGCAACACATTCAATCTCCGCGCAAGTGTGCATGACGCAGTCTTTGGTCCTGGAATCAAATGTTCGTCACATGAGCCATAACTTCCGCAGGTCAGTGATGCAAAGTGCAAGTTTGTTCGATAACCATATTATTGTAGTCTCGAGAGCGACAGCATTTTGTTAGACAGGAATACTGCGAGATCGACAGAGCGGATTGTCCTAGTCGGTGGAAGTAGGCAACTGCCAAACGGGTTCGGCAAA
>MCGN01000018.1:0-99696 GCA_002105135.1 Syncephalastrum racemosum
TAGGTTCAGGAGCAGGAGACTAATACATGGAATGGGATAACAGGTATCAGCGTCTTACTTCAATAGAACGAAAGGAGCCACAATCTGTAGCTCGATGCAGAAAAGAGATTGAGATGTACCTGGGAATGCGAATGAGACGACATTGAGATTCCAAATGAAGATGGAGTTGCGAAAATTGTAAGAGTATAGAGAGGTGGATGGCAAAGTGGCAAGAGACGAACGAAACTCGACTTTCTAAGATGTTTATTAAGTTTGATCAAGGTACGTCTTATATAGCTTTGACAATTTTAATATGTTTCATACAGCTGCATAGAAGAGAACCACTTATAATACGATAAAACCTTTTCATATAGGAACGGGTCTATATCACCAGGTAGAATTCGATGCGAAATAATGCCATTGGTTTGACGAAAGCAGTACAGAATACTTCTTTCCGGTTTCATATGCAACTTTTCGACCGACGAAGAAGTTTGATTATGTACGCGACAGTGAACGACATATGATTGGTACAGATGTATGTTTGGGCTGTTTAATGTAGATAATATTATCAGAGAGGTGATATTTATTATACAGCTCGAAGAACCGTCTTATATGCGCCAGCAAAGTATAACATTTCGGACAGAGGACAAAAGAACTTCTTCCGCATCAAAAAAAAAAAAAAAAAACCAGCCACATTTGACCGAAATTGAAGTCACACCACCAATGCTTATCGGTCGGTTCGGTTATAACCGATAGTTATCGGTTCGGTTTCGGTTATGAGTCTTATCGGTCGGTTCGGTTTCGGTTATCGCAATAACCGAACCGAACCGACCGATAAGGAACCCTAGTCGTGACAAAAAGGGCAGGGAGTTTATCTCCCGACACCCTCTATTTTCGGTCTTCACAAGAAGTTTACCTTTTTCGGATTCCTTGACCGAAAGACTCTTTTAACTCACTCCAAAGATATTACCATTTCCTCTTGCCCTCCAAACCTTGGCACATTCCCTTTTTATACATCACAACCGACTACCTACAGTGGCCGTCAAAAGTGGCCAAATGTTTCCCACTTTTGGACATTTTCGCTCTTTTCTCAGCGACTGCGTACGCTACGGCCCTGAAAAAACATTCGTAGCGTAGCTGCTGCTATCGTCTACAGAATGCCGTAAAGTTTGTTACACAGAAACGAATTAGGAAGGTGTAGCGGACATTCAAAGACAGATGGTGCATTTGGCCACTTTTGACGCGCTGTTTTATTTTTGCGAAAATCACCCACAAGTTGCCCATAACCCTTGGTATCCATACGTTAGCTGCGTCTGCCTTAATGAGCAACGTTAAATAATAAATAGAATGTTATTCTATTATTAATGTTTATTTAGATTCTTTCAGCAAATATACAATTTGCAAATAATATATAGAAAGAAAATAATCATAAAAGATGCAACTTGAAGTCGTGAAAAAAATAAAAGGTACGACTTAAATCTTGCAAAAGAAAAAATGCGCGAGTTCTAAAAAAGGGAAAACGAAAGAATGGCAAAAAATTCTATGAACTATACTCATGAGACTGAGCAGTCTCACATGTGCTCGGGGTCGGTTGAGGCACAGCCCGTGCCTTCTTCTTCTTGATAGCGGATCGTGTGAGATTGTGAATTTGTGCTTTGTTTTCTTTGGGGCTGAGGTTTCTGCGCCAGAGGAGCGTGCGATAGACTTGGAATTTCTGATGTATTGTTGCGTCAATTTTGTTGGTGACGATCGTCTTCATGTGGTCAAGGCGGCGGTTTTTATTTTTGCGGTGTTGACGGACTTCGTTGCTTAAGCGTTCGGAAAGGCGCTGTACACGGTTGAGGAGGGCTTTCTTTGTATCCAGGTTGTCCATTTCCTTATGGTAAGCAAGGCCATGGTCAGCAAGGGTGTCGGCGGATTGTTGGTCTGTATTGTGAGGGCGACAGGCACGTAGAACGACATCTAAATATTGTTGATCCTCAGTGGGTCGCATCATGTTGTCGGGGTGTATAGTCAAATCGGAAGTAATTGTAGGCAAAGAGTTGTCATTGCTGGTGGCGTTGCTCGGAGCTTGTGGGTCGGCTAGGTATTGATCCAACATGGATAAGTACACCGTCAACTTTTCTTGCTCGTTTAAGGTTGATTCGTCGAGGAAACTTGTGCCGTGAGACGGTTCCTCGAAGTGGGTTTTTTCTTGTGGCTGGAAGAACGGTTCGAGCGGCATTGTCTCCACTAGGATATCTCCTTGAGTCTCCAAGATTGGCATCATCCAGAGTTCTTGTGCCTGGGTTGGAGGAGCTCTCATAAGTTCCTGGATCGTTGGGATATTCTGGGTCAAGGCTTGATTCTCTGGGTCGAATGTCGGGGCTTCCTGCAGGAGAATCGGCGGCGTCTTCAGAAGTTCCTCGATGGTCATGTTCATCATTGGGTCTTGCGTCGGGTTCATGTTGTAAGATTGGGTCACTGAGAAGAGAGGATGTAGCTGTGTACTGATAATGTCTGAATTCGGCTTTCGGCAGAGTATATATACGCAATCGATTTCCGTGGACGATGTCTTTGACGGGATCTCCAGTGGGCGTTTTGAGTTCGTAGGTGCCGCGTCGTTTAACTTTGTTGATGATGTATGGGCCTTCCCATTGGTCTTCAAGTTTGCCAGACCATGACGTGTCGAGGTAATTCTTGTAAATTTCAACATGGTCACCAATTTGGAACGGGGGCTTGTTTTCTTTCTGTTGCGCCAAGATCTTGTTCTGAATAGCACGGATTTGATTTGCTTGTGCGAGGGCAATGGCGCCTGCTGCTTCTGTTCTGATACGGCGTAATCGTTCAAGTTGCGCATCGAGGTTGTCAGGTGTTGCATCAACATCGTCAGTCTCGTCGGTTGGTATATCACTATCTCTTTGTGGATCGTCATTGTCATCTTGGTCGGCTGGATCTGCAGTATCTTCATCTGTTGTATCACCATGCGTATGCATGCTTATTTCGCCTTGCATGACTCGGTCAAATGGTGAATAAGCTTCTCTTCCGTAAGTGAGGTAAAATGGCGTTCGTTTCGTTGTCTTGTGTTTCTTTGTACGGTAGGCGTACAACAGGGCCGGTAGGTAAATATGCCAATTTTCTTTTTCTTGAGCTGGCAATTTGCGTAACATTTGTCCAAGTGTGCGGTTGAATCGTTCGACAAGGCCATTGGTTTGTGGGTGATATGTTAATGAAAGCTTGTGTGTAATCGAATATTGCGTGCAAACAGCATCGATGATCTTGCTGGTAAAGGCAAGTCCGTTGTCGGTAATAATTGATTTGGGCGCGCCATGACGGCAGACGATGTCTTCGTACAGGAACAAGGATACTTCAAGGGCGTTTGCGAAACATAGGGCTCTTGCTTCAACCCATTTGGTAAGGTAATCCATGGCGACGATTATATAGATTTGTCCGGCTTTGGAGGTAGCGACGTGTTTGATGTCCATGCCAATTTCGGAAAATGGTTCTTCAGTAACTCGGATAGGATTTAGCTTTTCGTTCAATGTTGGTTTTCCTTGACGTTGACAGCGATCGCATTGACGTATATAATTGCGTACGTCTCGGGTCATGTCGTCCCAATAATATCTTTGTTGTAATTTGTCGAGTGTTGTCTAGTATGCAAAGTGGCCACCGAGCGGGTGTTGATGTGTCATCCAAAGTGCTTCAGGGGCATCCTTTTTTGTGAGGACTTGACGCGGGCGGATTTTGTGTCTTCGATAAAGTCGGTCATCTTGTACAAAATAATATTTGCGTTGTGTTTTGAGCTTGTTTCTTTCGTCGGGCGTGATATCGTCTGGAAACTCGAGAGTCTCCAGGTAGTACTTGAGATTGTTGTATTTGTTGTCTTCCATTGTTGTTTGAATGTAGTTGAGTGGTTTGGTATGCTTGATATTTTTTTTGTCTGATATGAGTGTCGTGTTGAGGTGTACGGGTGATATGGTCGTCTTTGAAAAAGGAAATGTGCTTCGCTTGCTGAGTTTTGTGACGTGTTTTAATAGCCAAGTCTTGACAAAAAATCAGCGTTCTTGTTTTCTTTTCCTGGTCTGTACTGTATGTCGAAGTCGAATTCGGCGAGGAATGTTATCCATCGTGCGAGGATTCCGGTAGGTTGAGACTGGTTGATGAGGCCATGCAATGCGGAATGGTCGGTTAACACTTTGAATCGTTTTCCAAGAAGGTACGGGCGTAATTGTTTTATCGCCCAAACAACGGCTAGGCACTCCAGTTTCGATATTCCGTAGTTGCGTTCAGCGCTCGACAGTCCACGACTGATATATAATACGACGCGTTCACGATTGTCTTCATCGAGTTGAGAGAGTACGGCACCAAGTCCTTGACGTGACGCGTCAGTTACGAGTACGAACGGTTTATCAAAGTTGGGTCGAATAAGCACGGGTGCTTCAGTCAGTTTTTTCTTGAGCGTCTCAAAGGCTTGCGTCGTTTCCGGTGTCCATGGTTTTACAACGTCCTTCGTCTGTTCGTGCAGTGGTCGAGCAATAGCGGCAAAGCGCTCAACAAATCGTCGATAATATGAGGCGAGGCCGAGAAAACTTTTGATGTCGGTGACGGTCTTCGGTAACGGATAGTCTTTAATTTTGGCGACTTTATCTGGGTCGGCTTGCAGTCCATCTTGCGTGACAATATATCCAAGGAACTTCAATGAGGTCTTGAAAAATATACACTTGTCCGGGTTCAGCTTGAGATTCGCGATTCGTAGGCAGTCGAAAACTTTCTTGATATCGGTAAGGTGCTCGTTCATGTCTTTGGAGTAAATATTCAAGTCGTCCATGTAGGCAACGACACAGGTGTTGATGAGCGGTCGGAAACAAATATCAACGAGGCGCTGGAAGGTTGCTGGCGAGTTGCTGAGGCCCATTGGCATCATGGTGTATTCGTAAGTTCCAAACTTGGTTGTGAATGCTGTCTTTTCAATTGACGCTGGATCCATAGGTACTTGATGAAATCCTGCACGCATATCTAGCGCTGAGAATATTCTTGCTGTTCCCAGTGAGTCGAGTAATTCGTCGATGCGTGGTAACGGGTATGCGTCTCGACGTGTGATCGAATTCAATTTGCGGTAGTCAATGACTAGGCGATAGTCTCCATTCTTTTTCTTGACAAGAATTATCGGTGAGGCCCACGGACTGTTTGATGGTCGTATGATTCCGAGGCGGCAAAATTTGTCCAGTTCAGCTTTGAGTGCTGCTGCTTCGACTGGCGCGATGCGATATGGTCTTGTTCTGATAGGAGCGACGTCTTCGGTCTTGATCTCGTGTTGTATCAGGTTAGTCTTGCCAATTGTGTCTCCATCCCAGTCGAAAATGTCTTGATAATCTTGAATCAAACCAATAAACTGATTTTTGATTTCTTCTGGTACATCAGTGTCGATCTGTATTTTGCTGGCTTGGTCCTTCTGTTCTTCGATATTCGTGGCAAGGCGTTCCTTCTGTTGTAATATTTTTCGTCTGGCGTTGACGTCAATGTCGTATCCGGATGGCGTATCTTCTTCAGTGTCGAGCATGACGAGTTCTCCAACGTATGTTTTTGGGTTGAGGCGTACTGGCGTTGACTGCTTGGCTTCCATGGTTATACTGAATTGATCTCCTATGGTTCGTATGATAAAATCGTGTGTGCTGATTTTTGCTGATAATGCTGTTGATAGATCGAATTCGAATATTTTGTTCGTCGGTTCTTTCAAGATTCCATGGAGCTCAATCGAATTGTACGGTGTTATCGTGATTGGCATTGATGCGAAGACGCTGTACGAGAAGCCATGTGGTCGGGATTTCGTGTATAGTGTATTCTTGTTTTGCGGCGGCTGGTCGTCTTCTAGGTGGAAAAATTCGGTGCCAGGATATACTCTTGATCTTGCTGCTGGTAAGTTGATTTCATTTGCAACGGCTTCGGTTGACACGTTTGTCGATAGATCTTCGAGAGATTCATCGCTATCTGATTCGTATTCTTCGTTTTGTTCTTCGTAATTGCTGCTGAGGTCGGATTCGATATCGAGGCTGTCGTCATCGCTGCTGTCAATATTCCATTCATCGATGCGAGGAATCTGTACGGGTTGTGCGTTTGATTGTCTTGTTGTCTTGACACAGGTAAGAGATACTGTATAACCACTTTCGTTTCTTGTACGTTAACGAAAGATTTCCAGTTCTGAAGTCGATGCGTGCATTGGCGCGGTTGAGCCAGTTACTTCCAATAATCAGCGGTGTTGGGCAGCGTATCAGGACTTCGGTCGTAATTGGTATCGTCAGCAAGTTGCCTGGGCGTATGGGTACATCGTATATCAGTCCGAGGGAGGCTTGCTTGGTTCCGTTGCCGAGAGTAAAAATGCTTCCTGATGGTGCATCGATGTCGAGATGGAGTATATCTGCAAGTTCCTTTGACATGCATGTTGCGGCGGCTCCTGTGTCTATCAGACATCTGATCGGCTGATCGAAGATTGTGACAGTGGCGTATGTCGCGGTTGGTATATGATTCGGGTCGTCATCGAGAACATTTAGCTGGTGATTTCTTGCGCGCAAGGTACATGCGGTGTGGTATTGTCTGCGCAACGCTGGTGTGAGCTGTATCAGCTGTCCGATGGTGATATCTGCTTTTCGGTTCAAGATGTCTCGTGCAAGGTCATACGGAATTCGGTCTTTGGTTGGCAGCTTGGCAAGGTCCCATATATGTTTTGCGTACTGCTCACGACGTTCCTGCGCTCGGCTCTTTCCTGTTGGCGCTGTTGAAGATTCTGTGACTTGCTCGGGGTCGGTTTGTGCTCGACGTGATTTTGGCTTTGCGGCGGCTTTCTCCTTGTTAGCGGCTTTTTCTTTTTCGTATGCGGCACGTTGCGTCCTTGTCATGACTCTTCTTGGTGTCTTGCTTGGTTTCGAATTTTCTTCCGACGGATCTGTTCTTGTGCTTGGTGATGCCTAATCTCCTTGGCTGTTCTTGCGTACGGGCTCCTTTCCTTTTTCCTTGCTGACTGGAGTGCGTTCGATTATTTCTTGGGTTGGTTCGTCAGCATCTTGCATCTCGTCGTCTGCTTCTTCATTGGCTGGCTGTTGCGGTCCGTTTTCGAGTTCATCTTCTTCTTCTGGTGTCAGAGCCAGCTCTTGTGGATTCATGACATGTCGTTCTGGTGGCAAGAATTTGTTGACGTCGCTGAAGACGACCTTTCTTTTTCCTTTGTCGTCTCGGCGGATTGGTCTTTTCACTTTGATCAAGTTTTGCGGTTTCAGGCCTCCTGGTTTCTTGTGGCGTGCATTGCGAGGATCTTCAGGCACATGTGTTCGTTGGGCAGCGCAGAAAAGTTGGTCATTTTGATGTAAGGTTCGTCATCGGTATAATATTCTTCATGCTGATAATCTTGGTGGTGATCTTCATAATAATCTTGGTAATGATCTTCGTAGTGTTGGTCGTCTGGATACTGGTCATCTGGATATTGATATAAGTTGTCCTGGTAAGTTGGGTCTTGATATTGATATTGCTGTTGGTACTGATTTTCTACAAAATAGTTATTGTTATCGTATTCATCATCCTGGGACACATAGTCATATGATGACAAGAACGGATTCAAAACAATGGGTTTTTGGATAAAGCGGCGTTCCGCCGAACCATCGTCATACGCGACGGGCCGCTTTATTTTTTTGTCTTGATGTTCTCATCAGCACATCCTATCTGCTCCCATCCTATATACTCGTCGTCTTGGAAGTCGTTGGTGATGGTGTTCTCAAAAGTCACGTCCGGGCGCCAATGATACCTGTGTGCGTTCTGTTCATACATCCTGTTCTGTTGTCTTATTTCTTCTTCAGCGGCAAGACGTCTTCGAAGGCGATTGGCCTTGCGGATTGGATGGCGACACTGGTCGTCATCTGGGAAACGGCTAACTGCACGAGCAAGCGTCGGTTGTTGGCGTTGTTGGTAATTGTCAGGATGGTATGTGGGTTCTTCGGGGTCGTCTTCGGTGACACGCGCCACGTACGCGTACTCGTTAATATCGAAATCCGGAATTTCTTGCAGACAGCTCAGGGTCATGTTGCGGTACACCAGGTGCGGTACCTTGTTGTTGAAGGGAGGTAAGCGTGGACCCATCGGTTCGGCATTGGCCTCGGTCGCGGGCACAGGGCGGCGATCATCGTAGCGCGGCTGATTATTATATCGTGGCTGATTATTGTAACGTTGCGGTTGGCCATCATTGTTTGGTTGGCGATCTTGATGTTGCGGACGATCCTGATACTGTGGACGACCTTGGTATGGGCGGCGATCCTGATATTGCGGGCGGTTCGGACACTGCGGACGGTTATTGTAAGTTGGTCGGTTGTTATATTGGCGCGGAGTGCGCGGCGTCGGGGCAGGCCATCTACCGTCCAGGTACATGTCGTTGAATGCTGGCATAGCAGCACGGCGGGCAGCGCGACGAGTGGCCTCAGCCAAAGAGCATCCTTCGCTCAAGGCGTCAATCAAAAATTGATTGAGTCGGGGGTCGTGGTGCGGTCCGTTGATGCGTTCGAGGTTAGCGAGCTCCAGTCTGTCCCATTCGTTTAACATCATTGATGTCGCGGGCGAAATGACATTTCCTGGCATGATGTTTTGGACCAGGGCGCGTTCTCCTGTTGGCGTGCGGTACGCGTTAAAGACTTCGGGGACAGTATCCGTGCGTGCGTTGGACTCGACGTTCCAGAGTGCTTGCGCATACTTCTGGAACTCGGCAAAGGTCAGGGCTCCCATCTTAGCACAATGGTTGGCGAAGCGCGGTTGGAGGCCAGCCTTGAAACGGGATTCAATAACTTCGTTGTTATTGATTTCGGCGTGTTGGGCGGCGACGAGGAGACGTTGGTAATAGCTGTTGGGCGCTTCTTGCTCTCCCTGGTTCATGCGGTCAAATAAGTTTTTCATCTGCATCAGCATTTCGTCCGTGATGAACTGGTGTTTGAGGGCGGCAATGTTATCTTCGAACGTGGCGTTGTTCACGCGCCCGAGCAGGTTGTCTTTGTAATAAATGCGTGCGGCTCCACGCAGCTGGGCGAACAGGATCTGATTCTTCCTGTGTTCACGGGTTACATTGCCCAAGGCAAAGGAGGATTCGAGCACCTCTCGAAACGCAGTAAAATCTTCATGGGGGGCACCAGAGTATGTGCGCAGGCTGCTGCCGTTCACAGCAGGTTCTTGGACCAACACAGGTTGTTGTTCGGCCATGTTGATATTGTTGTTGTGGTGTAAAATCCGGGAAAGAATTTTGTGATGTTTTTGTTGTTATATGATTGTTGTTGTCAAGTTTGTTGAGGTCGTTTGTTGGTAAACGGCGTGTTGTAATCGAGTTGTTGTTAAAGCGGCCCCTGTAGTGAGCACCAAATGTGGGGTGTTATTTGTAAGCTGACACCAAATGTGATTTGATGTTGTGTTGTAGTGAGCACCAGTCGAACCACAGAGATGTGTTCGGCGTGTACGAAAGGGTAAAAAAAAGGTAAGAGAAAAAAAAGGTAAATCAGAGGAAATGCGTCTCTGGATAAAGTGAGAAAAAGGGCAAGAGGAATTATGCGTCTCTTGTGAAGTAAAGAAAAGAAATAAGAGGAATTGTGCGTCTCTTATGAGCAACGTTAAATAATAAATAGAATGTTATTCTATTATTAATGTTTATTTAGATTTTTTCAGCAAATATACAATTTGCAAATAATATATAGAAAGAAAATAATCATTATTTTGTAAATAATAATTATTTTAGAAATATGGTTATTTATGAAATAACAATATATTTCTTAATTCACATTTGAAATATTTCCTGTTGCAACTTATAAAATTAAAATTTTAACGATTGGTAGTCAATATTTCTTTCACATTACTTTTTGTTTAAAAAGTAACAAAAAAACCAAAGAACTTATCTTTGGAAACAGCACTGCCGTAAGTTTTTTTGCAACTTACGCAGATATTTTATTCACCCTAAACATAAAATTATTTAACAATATAGGATATTGTGTAATTATAATTTTAACACTATTTGAAACGTTTCTCTTATCATAAATGATTAGTTGTATTTAGCTGTATTTAGCTTTATTTAGCTGTATTTAGCCGTATAGATAGCTGTATATTTATTTTATATTTATATTTCATATTTAATATTTATTCTTATTTATGGTTACACAATGGATAATACCTGCATGTATTAGTATAAAAATTTTATTTTTATTTTATTTAAAAAATAATAAAAAGAAACAATACAAGATATTGTTAGGATAAGGTTATATAAGGTTATATAAGGTTAGGTTTATAAGATAAAATTCAATTATGGGTTCATATGAAAATTTATTAAATGCTGAATATAAAAATATTTATGAGGAGAATTGGAGTTTTATGAACAATACGTATAAGTCTAATATCGAAAAACAATACAATAGGTCAAAAATTGGAAATTATATTTCAATTCAAAAAGTTAAAGATCATGTTTATGATTTATTAGGTGCAATTCCAGTATTTATTTTTCTGACAGAAATATGTAGCAGAATAAAATTACCTTCCCCTATATATAATATAGAAAAAGGTGTACTTATAATTGAACTTTTATTGAATGGTTTCTCTATTTCAGAGATGAAAATGTATGACCCAAATGATTCATTCTATAAAGTTTATAAAGCTATATTTATAGATAATGCAGATTTTCTTGAAAATTGGATTGATAAATTAATGAATAATTGTTTCAGCAGTAATGATTCAAGATTATTATATAGCAAAATACATAATCCGCCAAATTTTGAACATATAACATTACTACTGGATGGTAGAACAAATAAAATAATAATAGAAGATATTGATTTGAAAAAATCAGATTTATATAGTTATAAAATAAAAAATAATGGTTTAAATACACAATTTATTATAAGCAGTGAAGGTTTTGTAATGTATGTTTCTGAGTCTCTACCTTGTAAATATAACAATGATGATAATATGTTTATATCAAATATAAATTTAAATAGGTTTTTTAAATTAACAGATTGTTTAGTATTTGATGGTATATATGAAAATGTAGTAAATGAAGTAATAACTAAATATAATAATATAGGTTTACCTATATCTTTAGATAATTTTTGTTTCCCTATAAGAAAAGAAAAAAATGTACCATTAGATTTAGATGAAAGTAATTTTAATAAACAATTAGGTTCTTACCGTTCAACAATTGAAACATTTTTTGCTAAATTCTCTAATACATTTTCAAGATTTGGCCCTAGAGCAAATGTTAGAATTACAAAAGAAAGAACATTTAATATACAAATTAAATTAGCTTGTTTATTATATAATATTAAACATTTTGTTGAATTAAATAATATTGAAGAAAAATCTTATTATAAATTATGGATGGATGAGAATTTTGATTTCTTTAATAATATAGATAGTTTCAATAATATAGTTAATACACCAAAAACTTTATATAAGAAAGAAAATATTAATAATATGAAATCAAGACAACAAGAAAAATTAGATCAATTATTAGCTGAAGGTAATATAAAAAAGAGTAGTCAAAAGAATAAAATGATTCTAGATGAAGAAGCAATAGATTCAAATGAATTTGAAGTGCAATATATTATATCACATAAAGAAACAACAGATGGTATAGAATATTTTGTGAAATGGAGAAATTACAATAAATCTTATAATTCGTATGTAAAAGATGAGGATCTTATTGGAGAAGAAGTTAAAGCTCAATATTGGAACTCTTTAAAACAATAAAAAATAATTTTTATAATAATTTTTAGTTTATATCTTTTTCATTAAATAAAGTTATTATCATTTTTTTATTATTCAGTGAATATAATAATATTATCATCTATAAAGTTATCAAGATAAAAAGTAATTTCATATTCTATTAAAAAAGCAGTATAAAATTCTTCACTAATTATAAATTCTTTAAATAAATACATGTATCCATCAAAACTGTAATCAAAAACTTTATCTTTTAGAACATTATTATAAATAGTCTTAATTTTATTATAATCATCATTTAGATTAATTTCATAAATTTTAGTATTATCTTCTATATATTTCAAAAAATCTTCTTTATATAATATCAAGGTTAATAAAAATGCTTTAGCTTCTTCAATAATCATTTTTATTTTTGGATAAAATTCAATTTTTTATCCAAATTATATTTCAGATGGAATATATATTGTATATTCTTATACATCAGAAATAATTGTATATATTAACCATATCTAGATATGGTATGTTAATAATTTTTTGATAAAGAAGTAGTAAAATTCAAATTCATTCCACATGTATTTCATTCCATCCTTTCATTCAAGAATCCTCCTTTCTTTGAATTTCACATATAAAATGTTTTAAGTATATATATTTCTTCGAAATATTTCATTGATGAAAAATTATTAACATTAATATATACATATCCAAATATTCTATTTGATTAAAAACTTAATATTTTAAATATTTTTAACATTTTAAATTTATTATTATTTATATAATATGTATACATATAGTAGCTGTATAGTAGCCGTATAATAGCTGTATTTTATATTTCAAATAGGTTTATATAATATATCCATACTTAATACGGATGTATAAGAGCAACGTTAAATAATAAATAGAATGTTATTCTATTATTAATGTTTATTTAGATTTTTTCAGCAAATATACAATTTGCAAATAATATATAGAAAGAAAATAATCATTATTTTGTAAATAATAATTATTTTAGAAATATGGTTATTTATGAAATAACAATATATTTCTTAATTCACATTTGAAATATTTCCTGTTGCAACTTATAAAATTAAAATTTTAACGATTGGTAGTCAATATTTCTTTCACATTACTTTTTGTTTAAAAAGTAACAAAAAAACCAAAGAACTTATCTTTGGAAACAGCACTGCCGTAAGTTTTTTTGCAACTTACGCAGATATTTTATTCACCCTAAACATAAAATTATTTAACAATATAGGATATTGTGTAATTATAATTTTAACACTATTTGAAACGTTTCTCTATGCTAAAGAAGAAAAGGTAAGAGGAACTATGCGTCTCTTGTAGAAAGGTAGCGGCTTGTGTTTGTCGATGGAGGAGGCTGTTCCAACGGAGACAATAAAATGTGTTTGAAGAAACTGTTATTGAAGTATTGAATATTGGATTTGGGGTAAAAAGGGAATGGGTATTTATACTATTTTTGAGAGTTTTCTACTGATGTTATGGAATAGGGGGAGAAGTAGTGGAAAAATAAAAGGTACGACATAAATCGTGCAAAAGAAAAAATGCGCGAGTTCTAAAAAAGGGAAAACGAAAGAATGGCAAAAAGTTCTATGAACTATACTCATGAGACTGAGCGGTCTCACAGTGGCAGCGGGTGGGAGGCGGGGCTCGGAATTGGCGAAAAATTTTTGCTTTTTCCATGGAGCGTCCCCATTCTGAAAAATAGCAAGAGGGCCAAATAGACCCCTCAATTCCTGTTGTTGTTGTTCCGGTTCCTTTCGGATTGCCGGTGCCAATTTTGGTGCAGGCGGTAACTTTGTCTTCGTGTGCATCGCGTAGGCAGCCATGGCAGCTCCCAGCGTGACTTTTTTGGCAGGTGTTTCGTCACTGCGACAATGTTGTTGTCAGGGCCTGGTGTATTATCCGTTGCAGCCTCTTTTTGGGCCTTTTTGGCCTCCAATCGAGTCGAAACTCGGACAGGAGCTACAGTCGGCCTAGGGCTACCTGCAGGTATAGTTTGGGATGGGTTGGGCAACGTTTTTGGTACCTCTGTTGGAGGAGAACTCTCATTTTTACTATTCATCGCAGAAAAAAGTGATGAACAGCGGAACAAGAGGGGTTCTGTGGTGTAGGTCAAAGTGTTTATTTGTAAAGAGGCATTGGACAGTTGTCTAGAGTGATAAATCTGTCGCCTCATTGATCTATGGGGGAGGGGGAGCGGGGGTACGACTGGCAAAAACACGTAATGCCAGTGTAGGAAAAGTGGGGAAGCGGGAGTACAAGCTAAAAAAATAAAAACCATAATTGGCAAAAAAGTAAGGGAAATGTGGCCTGAGCGCACGGACAAGGAGGACAGGGCGAAAAAAACTAGCGGTGCCAGAAAAAACCTGAGTAGTAAGATCTATGGTAGTGAAGCGTTAGTGATCAGTCATAACATAACAGAGTTAGCAAACAAGAAAGATCAGAAGGTCATGGGCTACCACAACTGTGGCATGCAGAGATGAGAGATGAGAGCGGCTCCGATGTAAGGTGCAAAGTCCTATCAGGCACCTTACCACGAGTTCCACCAAATTTCCTTTTTTGTCTATATATTGACTTTCCTTTGTTTACCCTCCCCTTTTCTTCTTGTAACCACCTATCTTCCCCACTTCACTCGGTAAAAGCTATTGTTTACCTTCCCCTCTCCATTCGTAAACAGCTTTACCTTCCCCTCTTCTATTTCGTAACAACCTTACCCTCCCCTTTACTTTCATTTTTACATCAACCTCAAATCCATTTTGTTCAATTCCATATAGTTAGAAACAGTATAAATACCCAAATACTTTTTGTCTCAAATAAATTAGTCAACTGCAGATTTACAAATACAAAGCTACCTTTAAAGCTTATTCTATCCTTTGCCTCCGTTGGAATCGCCTACTCCATCGACAACACAAGCCGCTACCTTATATTTTCTTTCTACATACACACAAGAGACGTAACATTCCTCTTGCATATTCTCCCAATTGTATAATCAAGAGACGCATATTCCTCTTTGATCCCTTATTACCTTTATTTCTTTTCTTTTCTTATCCTCATACACGTTAAACACATACCTTGTGGTTTAACTGGTGCTCACTACAAATCCATTCCATATCTACCTTTTCCCTTTTTTCCAAGCTTACCTAACATCAACCCTTACATTTGGTGCTCACTACAGGGGACGTCAAGAAAACATCCACTTACAAGTGACGACAGAAACTCAATCAAGAAACCTATCACGAAATTATATCAGCAACAAAAACCAAATGACCGAAATCCAAACCTCACCTGTGTTGGCGCAAGAATCCATCAATGGAAACCAGCTACGCACTTACTCCGGTGCCCCACATGAAGATTTCACCACCTTTCGAGATGCCCTGGAGTCGCATTTCGCCCTGGGCAACGTGACGAAGGAGTCCCGCAAAAACCAGATTCTGTTCTCGCAGCTGCGTGGTGCCGCTCGCATCCATTTCCGAGATGTCCTTTTCTCCCGTGCCGCTACTGCTCCTTTTGAGGAGATCATCACCGAACTGAAACGCCAATATATCACAGACGAAGTATTGATGCGTCTGCGTAACTTGTTCGATCGCATGCACCAAGGTGAACAAGAAGCACCAAACAGCTTCTACCAGAGGCTGCTCGTTGCCGCACAGCATGCGGAAATCGACCACACTAGCATCGTGGTGGAATCCCGATTCAAGGCCGGCTTGCAACCACGATACGCACGCCATTGCGCTATGATGGGTGCCTTGTCCTTCAAGGACTTCATGAAATACTCCCAGGCCCTCTGGAACGGAGAACACGACACGCGCACCAACAATGTGCCCGAGGTCTTCAATGCGTATCGTACGCCAAACGGAGAACGCGCCGTCGTACAGAACTTAATGCCGCAGAATGTGATCTCGCCCGCCACAGCTATAATGATGGAAGACTGGGACCGGCTCGAGCTTTCGAACCTCGAGCGCATCAACGGTCCGAAACACGATCCCCGCTTGAACAAGTTTCTTGCCGATGCCTTGAACGAGGGGTATTCGCTAACCGAGGCCACACGAATTGCAGCTCGCCGTGCCGCTATGCCAACTTTCAACAACATGTACTTTGAAGGTGGATGGCCTGCACCCATGCCTCGACCACCGCGCCAAGAATATCAGCCTCGGCCACAGCAGCCGAGATACCAGCCGAAACAGCGCTGGGAGAACATCGCGCAGAACCAAGGGAAAGGACCGCGGTATGACAACGATCGCCCGCGCTATAATAATAGCCGCCCGCAATACAACGACCGCCGTCCGCAATATGGTGGTAACCGCCAGCAATACGAAGAACGTCGCCCCGCGCCCGCCACCGAGGGAAATGCAGTGCCAATTGGACCTCGCCTGCCTCGCCTTGATAATGCCAATCCGCAACCGGTATATCGAGAAATGCCACTGAACGTACTTCAGACAGTGCCTGAGTTCGACATCAACGAGTACAACGCGTATATTCGCGTAACTGACGAACCGCAAGAATGCATTTCGCTGCCCGAAGGCTATGAGCATCGCCAGCAGCCAACTCTTGCTCGCGCCATCAGCCGCTTTCCACCGGATGGCCATGGACGCCACCCCATCCGCAAGGCCAACCGCATCCGTCGCCGCCAAGAACGCGATGAAGAAACGATAGCCGTGAACCGCCGCATTGAGCGTGAACCAAAGCCGTACCACTGGCAACCAGAAGTCACCTTTGAGGACAGCATCCCGCAGACGTATGAAGAGACGTATGTAGGCTGGCCACAGCAAGTTGATAGTGATGATATGTTCGAGTCAAAAAAATAAAGCGGCCCGTCGTTTATAACGATGGTTCGGCGGAACGCCGCTTTATGGAAAAATCCATTGTGATGAACTCGTTCTTGTCACCCTATGAACTTGATGTACAGGATGCCGACAACGACTATTACGACTATTACGAAAACGATCAATATCAACAATATCAACATCAAAACACGACTTACAGGACGACCCATATTATTATCAAGATGATCCATATGATCATGAACCCGAATATATCACCGACAACGAATTCGAAGAATACGAGGACGACCAATTATTTTGCGCAGCACACCGTATTCAGACACCAGAAGAACGCCGCAATATCTTGAAACTGAAGAAACCGAGTCAACAGACGCCGCATGCCATTGACAAAGCAAAAGAACGCGCCATCAGAGAAAATCGCAAACCGAAGCGCAATGAAAAAGGTAAACGAAAAGTGATATTTAACGACCCATCACAGTTCTTGCCGCCCGAGCGCCGCATCATCGATCCACGATTATTGGCTTTGTCACCAGAAGAAGAACAAGGAGCAACGTTAATAATTAAATGTATTACTCTTTAATTATAAACTTTTAAGTTTATTCTGAATGTATTAATAAACTATATCTAAATATTCTAAAAGAAAATAATGTTTATTTTGCAAATAATATTATTTTCGCTAATAAGAATATTTTTTCTATCCACATTTGAAATATTTCCTGTTGCAACTTATAAAATTAAAATTTTAACGATTGGTAGTCAATATTTCTTTCACATTACTTTTTGTTTAAAAAGTAACAAAAAAACCAAAGAACTTATCTTTGGAAACAGCACTGCCGTAAGTTTTTTTGCAACTTACGCAGATATTTTATTCACCCTAAACATAAAATTATTTAACAATATAGGATATTGTGTAATTATAATTTTAATACTATTTGAAACGTTTCTCTTATCATATATGATTAGCTGTATTTAGCTGTATTTAGCTGTATAGATAGCTGTATATTTATTTTCTATATTCATATTTATATTATATATACAAGCCGTGGACTCGCTTCGCTTCGTCCAAGAGTGGCCCTTCGATTGCGCTGCGGGTGTGATAGAGCCCCTTCGCCTTCGGCTACGGGTCATCACAACCTCCACTTAAATCTTCGGTC
This sequence comes from Syncephalastrum racemosum, assembly GCA_002105135.1. Taxonomy (NCBI): domain Eukaryota; kingdom Fungi; phylum Mucoromycota; class Mucoromycetes; order Mucorales; family Syncephalastraceae; genus Syncephalastrum; species Syncephalastrum racemosum. Next base: position 17,636 of record MCGN01000018.1, read on the forward strand.
CCTCTTGCCCGTTTCCACGGCTTGATGGGGGCCAGCCCCCATACCCCCGTTCATGCTTCGCATGTGTCTTACTGTATGCTGCTTTTTATGAAGACTATTGTTCTCAGTTGCATGGTCTGGACATACTGTATTGTGCTGTAGTTGCCTTTCCTAATTAGCAGCGGGTCCGTAATTGGTATACAGTGCTGCGCAACTAAAAACATGATAGATAAAATGTAAAAGTCAGTGGCTTGCACGTGTCAAATCGAATGACGTCGACAGTGACAGCTATTCGATATACAGTGTAGGGCTGGTGTAAGGTACGTGCTAAATATAGGTGCGTATACCGTAGGAAAGGAAAAAAGGCCGATGTGTGTAGGTGTATGATCTGGTAATTGTTGATTGAGCACCCATCAAACAACAGGTTATGTCTTCAGCGTCTATATAGCGGAGATTGATAGAATAAAATACAATTAGTATACTGTAAAATGGCAAGAGCTATATCCCTTGAGTGTGTGTGTATAAGGCGACAATTATATGTCAAAAGAAGCCCAAAGTGATGTTGAAACAATCAGAAAGTAGTTAGAGCTGTGGCTTCTTTTATCTGTGGGGGAGTAACTTCCATCGGAGACAGGAATACGAAGCTTGGAAGTAAGAGCTTGTTAAAAGATTTATCTTGTTGTAATGTATCGAATTGAATATCGAATATTGGAGCAAACTACTTGGTTATTTATACTGTATTATTTCTAAACTTTATGTGGTTTCGGAGAAATAGATTTGAGGTTAATATGAAATGAAAGTAAAGGGGAAGGTAAAGCTGTTACGAAAGAAAAAATGGAGGGTAGAGTGTTTATGAAATGAAGAAGGCGAGGTAAACAATGTTTGTTAACGAGAGAAATGGGAAAGATAGGATGGTTATCAGAAGAAATGGCAGGGTAAAACAAAGGAAAGACCATTATTAAACAGAAACAGGAAATTGGTGTAACTACTTGGCAAGGTGCTTGGTAGCACTTAGCGCCTTACAACAGGACAACTTAAATTTCAATACATAAGAATCCATCCTTCCACGGGAAAGTGCCAGAAAATAATCGCAATACTTCTCCTTTTTCAGAACTTACTGTATGATTGGCCGCCTACTGTCTATGACTTCCATATGAGGCTATTCACGACATCTCATTGATTGTTTCTATCATGGAGTACCATTTGTGGTTTTTTGAAGCGTGTGACAGGTTGCCTTTTGTCATAGACCACCATATGTAGTATTTGACGGCGTCCCATTGGCTGTTGTCTACCATGGACTACCATATTTGGCCTTTGATGGGGCCTCATTGGCTGTTTTCTACTATCGAGTACCATTTGTCGTTTTTCAGTACGTGGTTGGTTGCCTACAGTTATGATTTCCATATTTGACTTTTCACGACGCCCCATTGGACGCTTTTTACTATGGAGTACCTTTTGTGGCTTTTTCGAGTTTGCGATTGGTTGTCGTTTGGTATGATTTCCATATTTTTTTTAACGGCGTCTGATTGGATGTTTTCTATCACAGATCGGATGTTTTCTATCACAGATTACCATATTGGGTCTTTGACGGCATGTCATTGGCTGCTTTTACCGTGGATTACCATATCAGGTTTTTGACGATGTCTCATTGGCTGTCTTCTACCATGTAGTACCATTTCTGGTTTTTTGCAGCGTGTGTGATTGTCTTTTGCTATGATTTCCATATTTGGTTCCTGACAACGTCTGATTGGCTGTTTTCTATCATGGGATCAGCATTTGTGGTTTTTGGAGACGCCCTATTGGCTTTTTTTTACCGTGGAGTAACATCTGTGGGTTTTGAAACGTGTGTTTGGTTGACTTTTGGTAGGACTTCCATATTTGGTTTATGACGACATCTCATTGGCTGTTTTCTACTATACACTACCATTTTGGGTTTTTGCCGAAGTCTTATTGGCTGTCTTTTACCATGGAATACCATCTGCAGGTTTTTGAAGCGTGTGTTTGGTTGTCCTCCGGTAGGATTTCCATATTTGGCTTTTGACGACATCTCATTGGCTGTTTTCTATCATGGGTTACCATTTGTGGTTTCTGACGACGTCCCATTGGCTGCTTTTTACCGTGGAGTACCGTTTATGGTTTTTTGGAAGTATATGATTGGTTGTCTTTTGGTATGATTTCCATTGTGACCTGAAATCGGCTGGCGCAAAAAAGTGGCTTGGCTAATTTAAAGTTAGTTAGGACGTACGTCATATTTACAAAACCTATTATTTGTTATATAATGATACTGTACTTACATTTATTCTTAATCGTTGTTACACAAATATTATAATGGACAGATATTACTAATATAATTGATATTTGGATAGTAATAAAAAACTAAAATAAAATAAAATAAAACATTTTTAAAGAAAACATCCATTATGAGTACTTATGAAAATTTATTAAATGCTGAATATAAAAATATATATGATGAAAATTGGAATTTTATGAATAATACATATAAAAGTAATATTGAAAAACAATACAATAGATCAAAAATAGGAAATTATAATAATATTCAAAAAGTTAAAGAACATGTATATGATTTGGTAGGAGCAATTCCTGTATTTATATTTTTGACAGAAATATGTAGTAAAATAAAACTACCATCACCTATATTTAATATTGAAAAAGGAGTTCTTTTACTTGAACTTCTATTAAATGGTTTTTCTATTTCCGAAATGAAAATATATGATCCAAATGATTCCTTTTATAAAGTATACAAAGCTATATTTATTGATAACGCTAATTTTTTGGAAGATTGGATTGATAATTTAATGTGTAATTGTTTTAGTAATAATGATTCCAGACTTTTATATAGTAAAATACATAACCCACCTAATTTTGAACATATTACTTTATTAATGGATGGTAGAACTAATAAAATAATAATAGAAGATATTGATCTAAAGAAATCGGATTTATATAGTTACAAAATTAAAAATAATGGTTTAAATACACAATTTGTTTTATCAAGTGAAGGTTTTGTTATATATGTCTCTGAATCATTACCATGTAAATATAATAATGATGATAATATGTTCATGTCGAATATAAACTTAAATACATTTTTTAAATTAACAGATTGTCTAGTATTTGATGGTATATATCAAAACGTCGTAAATGAAGTAATTGCAAAATATAATAATGTAGGATTGGATATATCTTTAGATAATTTTTGTTTTCCTATAAAAAAAGATAAAAATATACCCTTAGGTTTAGATGAAATAAATTTCAATCAACAATTAGGTTCATATAGATCAAAAATCGAAGCATTTTTTGGTAATTTTGCGAATACATTTTCTAGATTTGGACCAAGAGCTAATGTAAGAATTACAAAAGAAAGAACCTTCAATATTCAACTCAAATTAGCTTGTTTATTATATAATATTAAACATTTTGTTAAATTAAATAATATAGAAGAAACCCCTTATTATAAGCTATGGTTGGATGAGAATTTTGATTTCTTTAATAATGTAGATAGTTTTGATACAATTGTAAATTCTCCCAAAACTTTATATAAAAAAGAAAACATGGATAATATGAAATTAAAACAAAAAGAAAAATTAGATCAATTATTATCTCAAAAAAATATGAAAAAAAATTCTCAAAAAAATAAAATGATTATAGATGATGAAACTAACAATGCTCAAGAATATGAAGTTCAAAATATATTACTACATAAAGAAAATAGTAATGGTATTATGGAGTATTTTGTAAAATGGAGGAATCATGGTAAAGCTTTAAATAGCTGGGTTCCAGAAACCGATTTTAATTCTAAAGAAATTATTGATAAATACTGGTCTTCAATCAATAAAAAATAAAAATATTACATATATATATATATATATGTATGTAATATTTTTTAAAATTCATTTTTATATAGGAAACGGATTTTTAAATCCGTTTTTAAAAATTTATAATTTATTTAAGATTTATAAATTAATTAGCATGTTTGTTTTTTATTCCTCAGTAAAAATAATTCTATTATCTGCTACAAAATCATCTAATAAAAACATTATTTCATAATCAATTAAAAATACTTTATAAAATTTATTATCTGTTATATATTTTTTAAACTTATTTATATATTCGTCAAAATTATCATTAAATACTTTTTCCTTTAATATTTCATTATAAATATTTTTTACTTCATTATATTCATTATTAAAATTTATTTTGTAGATTTTATTTTCATTTTTTGAATATTTATAAAAATTTTCCTTATACAACACCAAGCTTAATAAAAATTTCTTTATATCTTCTGTATTCATCTTTAATTTATTTTATTATAAATACAAAATTCAATTTTGTTTCGTAAAATCTATATATTTAGGAATATGATTTTATCTCTAAAAACGATAGAAATCTCTTGCATGTGTAAGAGCAACGTTAATAATTAAATGTATTACTCTTTAATTATAAACTTTTAAGTTTATTCTGAATGTATTAATAAACTATATCTAAATATTCTAAAAGAAAATAATGTTTATTTTGCAAATAATATTATTTTCGCTAATAAGAATATTTTTTCTATCCACATTTGAAATATTTCCTGTTGCAACTTATAAAATTAAAATTTTAACGATTGGTAGTCAATATTTCTTTCACATTACTTTTTGTTTAAAAAGTAACAAAAAAACCAAAGAACTTATCTTTGGAAACAGCACTGCCGTAAGTTTTTTTGCAACTTACGCAGATATTTTATTCACCCTAAACATAAAATTATTTAACAATATAGGATATTGTGTAATTATAATTTTAATACTATTTGAAACGTTTCTCAAGAATATGAGAACAGCTCGTCAACACCGCAGCCACCAGCGAACGTACAAATTATTGATGATGACGATCAAGAAATGCAGACCGATCCAGTCGACCGAAAGGGAAAGACGCCCGTGCGCAAAGGCAATCCAGAAAGCCGCATGGATGTCGATCGTGAAAACCCGAACGAGACGACCGCAGATATCGAGACATCGCCAACGAAGAAAAATCCAAAATCGAAAAAGCCGCCAAGAAAAGTCATGACCAGAGCGCAGCGATCTGCATATGAGAAAGAGAAAGCCGCCGATAAGGAGAAAGCCGCCGATAAGAAAAAATCCGCCGCCAACTCGGATGAAGCGCCTGAGCAGACTCAACAGCTACCCGCCGCCGAGCATAGCCACGCAGAAACAAGCCGTGCAAGCAGAATGACCAAGAAGAACACATCGCAGACCTTGATACAGCCAGGACCCAGCCGAATCCAAGTACGCCGTGAACAGTACGCGAATCACCTATGGGACCTTGCCAAGTTGCCTGCCAGAGATCGAGTGCCATACGACCTCGCCAAAGATATTCTGAACCGCAAAGCCGAAATCACGATTGGACAGCTGATTCAGCTAGCACCATCAATGCGCCGACAATATCATGCTGCATGTTCCTTGCGTACCAAAAGGCAACAACTGAACGTCCTTGATGATGTCCCGAATCACACGCCGACAGCAACATACGCGACTTTTATGATATTCGATCAGCCGATTCGATGCCTCATCGATACAGGAGCAGCCGCCACATGCATGTCAAAAGAACTCGCTGATATGCTTCGACTCGAAATTGATGCCGCATCAAGAAGTATCTTCACGCTTGGCAACGGAACACGACAAGCCTCGCTTGGCTTGATATATGATGTACCGATCCGCCCGGGCAACATGATGACAATACCGATCACGACCGAAATTCTTGCTCGCTGCCCGACACCATTGATTATTGGAAGCAACTGGCTCAGCCGTGCAAACGCTCGCATCGACTTCAGAACTGGAGACCTTTCGTTAACATACAAGAAGCGAAAAGTTGTTCTGCCACTTACATATATTAAGACCCTTTCGCAGCCGAAAGCGCAGCCCATACAAGCATCTCGTATCGAAGAATGGGATACCGACAGTAACGATGAAGACAGCATCGACATTGATTCCGACCTCAGCAGCGACTACGACGACGAAGAAGACGATTTCGAAACTGACAGCGATATATCTACCGAAAACATGTCAACAAAAGCTGTCGCTGATACAACCAACTTACCCAGATCAAGACCGCAAATGCAACCCGGCACAGAATTCTTTCACCTTGAAGACGATCAACCACCAGCAAACGCGAATGTGCTGAATACAAAACCACGACCACACGGCCACTCGATTGGCGTGTACGCATCTGAACAGATCATAATGACACCCTACGTGCCTGTCGAACTCCATGGAACTCTCGACGAACCGACCACCAAGATATTTGAGTTCGATCTATCAAAGGCTCTATCAAGAAAAATCAGCACCTACGATTCCGTGATACGCGCCATAGGCAAACAATTTACCATCACGATGCAAACCGGTCTAGCAGTACCCGTATATCTCAAGCCGCAGATGTACATCGGTGAACTTGTCATACTCGACATTGAAGAAGACACGCCGACAGGATACGAAATTGATATGCAAGTCAAGAATAACGGATACCGATCACAAGAAACGCCAGGACTGGAAGCAGCCAGCCAGCAAAACGATCATAGCGAAAAAATTCAAATCGATACCGACGTGCCGTACGAGATCAAGAACCGGTTCAAGACGTTGATCAGAAATTATCACGATATATTCGACTGGGATGGAGATACGCTCGGCAAGACCAATCTAATACAACATGAAATCAGAACCGAAGACGTGACGCCGATCAGGACAAGAACTTACCGATTAGCACCCGTCGAAGCAGAAGCACTGAAGACTGAACTCGACAAATTTTGCCGTCTTGGAATTATTCGACCATCGAACAGCCCGTGGGCATCGCCCATAATACTTGTCAAGAAAAAGAACGGAGACTACCGCCTAGTGATCGATTATCGCAAGCTGAATTCGATTACACGACGAGATGCCTATCCATTACCACGTATCGACGAATTACTTGATTCCTTGGGAACAGCAAAAATATTCTCAGCCCTGGATATGCGCGCAGGATTTCATCAAGTGCCTATGGACCCCAAGTCAATCGAAAAGACAGCATTCACGACCAAGTTTGGAACTTACGAATACACCATGATGCCAATGGGCCTCAGCAACTCGCCAGCAACCTTTCAACGCCTGGTTGATATTTGTTTCCGTCCGCTCATCAACACTTGCGTCGTCGCATACATGGATGACTTGAATATTCATTCGAAGGACATGAGTCAGCACCTCGCCGACATCAGAAAAGTGTTCGACTGCCTCCGTTTGGCAAACCTCAAGCTGAACCCGGACAAGTGCATTTTCTTCAAGACTTCGTTGAAATTCCTTGGATACATCGTAACGAAAGACGGACTGCAAGCTGACCCCGATAAAGTCGCCAAGATAAAGGACTATCCATTGCCGAAAACCGTGACCGACGTCAAAAGCTTCCTCGGTCTCGCGTCATATTATCGTCGATTCGTCAAGAACTTTGCCGCCATCGCAAGACCATTGCATGAACAAACCAAGGACGTCATAAAACCGTGGACACCAGAAACAACGCAAGCCTTCGAAACGCTCAAGCAAAAACTCACGGAAGCGCCCGTCCTCATACGACCAGACTTTGAAAAACCGTTTGTCCTCATCACCGACGCATCGCGTCTAGGACTCGGTGCCGTGCTTTCTCAACTCGACAATGACAATCGAGAACGCGTCGTTTTATACATCAGCCGTGGACTCTCAAGTGCCGAACGCAACTACGGAATATCAAAACTCGAGTGCCTTGGAGTAGTTTGGGCGATAAAACAACTACGCCCGTACCTGCTCGGAAAACGATTCAAAGTGTTAACGGACCATTCCGCAATACATGGACTCATCAACCAAGCCCACCCTACCGGAATCCTTGCACGATGGATAACTTTTCTCGCCGAGTTCGACTTCGACGTACAGTACAGACCAGGAAAAGAAAACAAGAACGCAGATTTTCTCTCTCGCCTTGGATATTGACTGTCACAACTCCGCAAGCCGTAGCACATTTCCTTTTTCAACAACGACCTCAACAACACGGACACCTCAAACGACCTCAACAATATACGATACCAACGCTTACAACGATACAACCAACTCGCAACAAGAGCAAAAATTATCTGGAACAAAAACACAGAAAAAACAACACCTGAAAGAAAACAAAAGAAAACGACAACGAAAAACAGCCAAAACAGCCAAAAAGTTCAAACACACCAATTTCACTACACGACAATCATGGAAGACACAAAATACGAAAATCTCAAGCATTACCTGGAGACCCTCGAGTTTCCAGAAGATATAACAACCGACCAACGCAAACACCTCAAGTCTCAACGCAAAAATTATTTCGTACAAGACGACCGCTTATATCGCAGAAACAAGACAAGACCTCGCCAAGTACTTAAAGAAACTGAAGCTCGAGAAGCCATTTGGATAACGCACCAGCATCCGCTTGGAGGACATTTTGCGTACCACACAACACTCGACAAGCTGAAGCAAAAGTACCATTGGGACAACATGACAAGAGACGTACGAGAACACATACGACAATGCGACCGATGCCAACGACAGGGAAAACCGATGCTGAACGAACAATTGAATCCTATTCACGTTACCGACGAACCATTTGCCCAAGTTGGAATGGACATCAAGCACGTTGCCACATCAAGAGCCGGTTACAGTTACATTATTGTTGCCATGGATTATCTGACAAAGTGGGTTGAAGCAAGAGCCTTCCGATTTGCCAATGCCACCGAAGTATCTTTGTTCCTGTACGAAGACGTAATTTGCCGCCATGGAACGCCCAAGTATATCATTACCGACAATGGTCTCGCTTTCACCAGCAAAATTATCGAAGCCGTTTGCCAGCAATAATCGATCACACACAAGCTATCATCGACGTACCACCCTCAAACGAATGGCCTCGTGGAACGATTCAATCGCACCCTCGGACAACTATTACGAAAACTACCCCCAGAAGAAAAAATTAATTGGCACGTGTATCTCCCGGCCTTGTTATTCGCATACCGCTCAAGAACGCACAAGACAACACGAAAAACGCCCTTCTTTCTCACGTACGGAAGAGACGCTCATACGCCATTCGACCGAGTTGTGCAAGGTGACACGACCATGCAAGCTTATCGCGAAGAAAATTCTGGAGATGAAACGAATTTAACGAACACGTCAAACACGTCAAACACGGAGTCCGCCGTCGAACAAGATTCGCGCCAAAACCTTGACAACAATGAAGATGAAGACCTTTACACAAACCTCGAATTACAGCTCTCTCGATTACGCCAAATCAGAACACAAGCGTCAAACGCCATTGCCTTCGCACAAGCAACGCAAATACGAGCAATCAAAAAGAAGATCCTGTCACAAAACAAAGAGCTACAGCCGCCGTTTCAGATTGGTGACCATGTCGAAATTTACAAGAGTCACCTCGACACATCCTGGTCAGGCAAGCTCGAAGACCAGTGGGAAGGACCCTATATTGTCGCGAAAGTCAAACGCCGAGGAACATATCAGCTCAAAACGCCACTTGGAGACCCCGTCAAAGATATCGTCCACGGAAATCGATTGCGTATATATATGCTGCCCAAAACCGAATTTCGACGATATCATTCCACATCGACCACATCTATACTCGCCGATCCAAGTCTTCAAGATGAACCATCAAGATCTCCCAGCTTATCCCCAGATCCAGTATCAAGCTCCAGTAGCTCTTCAGGAAGCTCCTTACCAAGAAGACCAATGCGAATGGCAGATGCCGACGTACGAAACCGATGGAGACATGATCGTGGAACTCCTCAACACGGACCCCTTACTGCCGATCCTAGACGAAGAAACCCTCTTCGAGAAGCAGTCTCACGACATAAATTCCCTCGGCACATTCGAATCAAGCGAAGATTCGCTGACGCAGTGGTTGTCCCTGTTCGAGAGCTACCCGGATTACCTGGAAGGCCTTCAGCAGCATGTCAATAAGACTCAAGAACAGACACATTTTGTGTCCCAAGTTGCGCAAGACCAAACGACGAACACTGACGCCATCTACACCGACAATAATCTTGCCCCTGCATACATCGCCACCGACTACCTTGCTGCCGCCTTTTCCCCGCTCGACACCCCTCTTAACGCATTAATTCCTACTACGGAAATGGACCCCCAAGCCGAACAAGATCCTTCTGATGAAGAAAACGACGAAGAAATTATGGAAGCTTGCCAGGACCTTCGTCTCAACCTTCACGACACCGATGATATCATGGAAACTACCATCAAATGGCGTTATATCCACAAGACCACCAACGATCTCGAAATCCAGTTCAAGGATCTGAAGGCCGCGATCCAGAAAAACAAAGACATCGAAAAACACTGTGCCAGAAAAATCAAGACGCTCGTGAACAAGGGTCGAGCCTCGCCAACCACAAAGAGCATGGTCTACAAGACCATATTCAAGAGCAGCATCTACACAGAGACGCAAAATGGCACTCTTGCTCAAAGAATTCTCAAGAAGCTACCCATCAAAAAGGCCGGAAATGAAAGTGCGGGCCGCACTTCACCCGCCGCCGAGCACATGTAAGGTGCAAAGTCCTATCAGGCACCTTACCACGAGTTCCACCAAATTTCCTTTTTTGTCTATATATTGACTTTCCTTTGTTTACCCTCCCCTTTTCTTCTTGTAACCACCTATCTTCCCCACTTCACTCGGTAAAAGCTATTGTTTACCTTCCCCTCTCCATTCGTAAACAGCTTTACCTTCCCCTCTTCTATTTCGTAACAACCTTACCCTCCCCTTTACTTTCATTTTTACATCAACCTCAAATCCATTTTGTTCAATTCCATATAGTTAGAAACAGTATAAATACCCAAATACTTTTTGTCTCAAATAAATTAGTCAACTGCAGATTTACAAATACAAAGCTACCTTTAAAGCTTATTCTATCCTTTGCCTCCGTTGGAATCGCCTACTCCATCGACAACACAAGCCGCTACCTTATATTTTCTTTCTACATACACACAAGAGACGTAACATTCCTCTTGCATATTCTCCCAATTGTATAATCAAGAGACGCATATTCCTCTTTGATTCTCTTACTACCTTTATTTCTCTTCTCTTTTCTATTCTCATACACGTTAAACACATACCTTGTGGTTTAACTGGTGCTCACTACAAACCTTTTCTACATCTTTCTATTCCCTTCTCAAACTTACCTTACACCCTTACACCGATCTATGCTGGTGAAGATAAAAGAGTAAGCGGAAAGGAAGGGTGTACATGAGGGGGGCGATGAAGAAGGAAACAAAAAAAAATAAAATAAAATAAAATAAAATAAAAGTAAAACGAAGGAATGGAAGGGGAGAAGGAATAGGGATGAGCTACCCGTAAAAGTCGGCCATTTCCAGATTATTGATAAGCTGGCTTAGGCTTTCTTCGGGTTCGGGAGCAGGAGCGGGGGGAGAGAGCAGCTTGGCGGGTTCTACGAAGTGGGCTTGTTTCCGTGCACGGCTTGCCTCCAGAAGGAGTTCACCGGCAGGGGGCTCAGACTCGAAATCGCCGTCAGATGTGACCTGATCGATTCGTCGGAGGAGCGAGAGCAGGGCGGGCCAGAGTGTCTGCCAACGGCCGAGGGAGAGAGGAATCGTCTTCGGCAGCTGGTTGAGAGTAAAGTCGAGGGGATTCACTGATGCTGGAGGGGGTGGATCGAGCAGAGCAGTGAAATTGTGGACCTCGGGAAGGATGAGGGGGCAGGCGGAGAAAAGGTGATTGCGGTTGGCCTCGGGTGCACCACACGCGCAGGCCATGTAAGGCTTGGGCGGTAGCCAAGAGATGCGCCATTTGATGAGACGATGGCGCTCCTTTCGCGTGCACGGCAAGTACAGGACGGGGCTGCGCTCCACACGAGTGAGACCTCGCTCGAGGGTCACATGGGTACGAATTTCTCGATCCATGATCGCCTTAAGATGATGCTTAAGGGCCTCAGCGAGGGGATCGGCTTTAGGGTGGGGTGGGTTGCGGCAGAAACGGCGGTACGTAGCCCAGGTGTCACTGCGAAGCAGATTCGACCATGGGCTAGTAAGAAAGGAACGGGAAGGCTGGCGTCGGTTGCGGATCACAGAGTACAATAGCGTATCTGGAAGGAGGGAGAGGGCACGGGCGATGAAGAGGGCTTGAAGACGACGACGACGGTAAGCCATGGGCGGCAGACCAGACATGGTGGCAATATGGACCGTGCCCATGTTGGACTGGTGGCTGCGCGCCATGCACAGGCGAAGGCACTGGCGCTGTGCACGTTCCAGGCGTGTCGTGTTGTGTTGGGTATCGGAAAAGGAGGCAATGGCGAGTCCGTATTCGAGGATGGGCCGCACAAATACCTGGTATGCGCGAGTAGCCGCACCAAGGCCGAAGCCATAGGTGTGCACGCCGAGGTCGCGCAGGGACCGCATCGAGGTAATGGCCCTTTGCGTGGAATGCTGCAATAGAGCCGTTGTATCGATGCCCTCTTTGTTGAAAGGAATGCCCAGATACTTGAAACTCTCGCAGGTGGGCAAGGGCTGGTCATAGAGTTTGAACGATGCATCGGGCGGTGCGTTGAGTACCATACACTTGGTAGGGCTCCAGCGGTACCCTAGCATGTTCGAGTGTACCTCTGCCATGTCGAGCATACGTTGTACGTCGGACGGGTGTCCAACTAGGGCGACGTCGTCGGCATAGAGAAGGCAGTTGACCGGGACATACGAGATTGAGGCTTGGGCTTGGTCGTCGTAGTCGTCGGTCAGGTACGGGTTGTAGTGGTGGCGGAGCTCATCCCGCAGGAGAAGGAAAGTGGCATGGTGCATCCGGGTGTACTCCCAAGTGAAGCGTGTGCTGAAGTTGAGAGAACGACCCTGAGCAGGTGTGGTGGTACGGACGAGATATGGAAAGCGGGGAACTGAACGGAGGAGTCGAGGGAGGGAGTCGATATAAATCGAGTAAAGGAACGGAGAGAGGATGGAGCCTTGCAGTACACCGTGTCTTGGACAAAAGGTACGCGACGCCACATTGGCAATAATTACCTGGATGTGGGTGTCATCAAACAGGTTCTGCAGCAAGCGGAGCAGGGCGGGCGAGACAAAATTGCGTAGGTTCTCCCATATGATCAGGCGGTTCGCACTATCATAGGCTGCCTTGATGTCAAGAAAAGCCACAACCGGAGCTTGATATGAGGAGTGCTCTGCTGCAGTTGACACTGTTTGTCCTTTTTCGCTTGTTTTACTCTTGCCATCGTCGCGGTAATGAGCTACCATTTCGGCGAGACAAAGAGCCTGGTCGAGTGTGCCACGCGACGCACGGAATCCGCTTTGAGCAATGTCAAGTTCCGGCATCGTGGACAAAAGCTCGGGGCACAGCACACGTTCGAACACCTTACGAAAGACCGAAGTCAAACTTATGGGCCGAAAGTTAGCTGGGTCGCTTCTTGAGCCTTTCTTGTGAATGGGCACGACCTGCGCAGCACGCCAAAAAGATGGTGTCCACGAAGCCAACCAGCAAAGACGAAAAAGGTTGTCCAGGACACGAGCGAGGAGGGGGCAGAGGGGCTTGAGCATCTCGGCACGAATATGGTCGATACCCGGGGCCTTGCGCGACGGCAGCTGGGCAATAGCATCAGCTACATCTTGACGTGTCCACGGGTAATTTTTTGCAACCTCATCGGCTTCATCGATGGAGGAAGCCAGTGCATTTGGGTTTGGATCTTGAGGTGAGGAACGGGCTCGGCAGGGTCCACCAAATACCGTTTCAAGGTGATCAGCCATGGCGTTCGCTGCTTGCAGTGGGCCGTCCGGCATGGACAGTGAGCCAGGGTCCCTACGTCTTTGTCTCATGCGTTTTACGGCACTCAACATTTCAGTTGGGTCTTTGCTCAATTTGTCGCAGAACGTGCGCCACGAGTCTTGCTGCGCCTTGCGGATGGCGACGTCGAGATCTTGACGAGCTGCCTCGTATTCCTTGCGACGGCGCAATCGGGAAAAGTCACCAAGACTACGCCTCCAGCGACGGAAAGCTTGTGCGCGTCGATCGGCTAAGACTTGGAGTTCGTCGGTCCAGTACCAATTCCAGTCTTTGGGCCTGGGCTTGGACTTGCCGACGCTGTTGTCCAGCGCATGGTATATGGCCTCGTTTAGCTCGGTGGCCAGCATCTCGACTGTGTCAGGGCTGGCAGGGTCGTCTGCCGACAGGTGCGTTGAGATGTGGCGGAGGAGGGGTGATGCGGATGCAGCAAAGTGGTCTTGGTATAACTGCAACGCTCGAGGCTGGGCCAGATGGTGGAGGCGCCATTGGCGGCGGGCAGCAGTGGCTTCTGGGAGTGACGGCGGGGGGCTGGTCATCTCAAACTGAAACTCACACAGGAAGTGGTCGGAAGAGAGAGGGAGGTCGTCGCGTATGGTAAGTAAGGGGTTAGCAAAATTGATTTTTCGTGAAATAAAAAAATCAATAATGCTTGTCCCACGGATACCGTCGAAGGTTGGCTTGCCAAAGGCCAGAGGAACATTCCAGAGGGTCATGTCTTGGGTGGTGAGCCACTCGTGGAAGGTGGTGTGTCTCGTGTTGGAACGAGTATCACCGGTGAACGGGCCAAGGCGGATGTTGAGATCCCCAAGGACAAGAGTATGGTCGTCGACTGGCAGGGTTTTATATACCTGCGCAGCGTCACTGTCCCTGAGACTTGGCGGGAGATATAAGCCGTGAAGCTTATACTGCCCAATCTGGAGAGACAGTGAGTAGTTATTCTTCTGGGGGTATACATGTACGTGATGAGGGAATTTAGGGCGAACAAAAAATGACAAACCACCCTCAGCTTTGTGGCGTTGGGTCGGGTTTCCGTTGCGATCGATCGGTTTACCGTGTTCGTCAACTCTCATCTCTGCATAGTTATGGTACTGTTGCCACTTGCAACGGAGCCTACCTTTGGTCAAGTAGGTCTCCGTTACAAGTAATATATCTATACGATCTTCGGTGCAGGCGTCAAAAACATCTGTTAGTTTGTTTCTGATACCGCGTGCATTCAGTAAACCAATTTTCAAACTATTCATTGTTGGTCTGTTGGCTTGCTGGTGGAGGTGGGGGCAGGAGTAGAAGTGGTACTGGCCGGCGGGTCAATGGCCATGTCGTGGGAATTTTGGTGCGTGGTCTGTGTCTTGTGCGCAGCCAGGATATCTCGAAAGATGGTTTCCGGCAGCTGCAAATCGCCTTCTTGCTCAAAGCAAAAGAAGCGGGCAATGCTGATGGCTAGGTGGGGGCGGTGTCGTTGGGCGGTGCAGGTGGCCTTGATTCGTTCGACGTAGAAGTGGCGAGCAAGGGCGCGTTTCTCGTCGTCCGACTTGGCCGCGTGCCTGGGATCACCGACGACCTTGGCATCCAACGGATTAAAATCGTCTGCTGTCTTGACGCCCTCCTGACGCATCAGCTTTTTCAAGCTAGGGGCATACGCCAGGTGAACGAGCAGAGCGATGGTTCCGCGGGCAGGGAAGCTGATGTCTATGATGCGGCTCGTGGGGACCTTGACAGCGCGCAGCATGTCACGAACCTCACGGAAGCGGAGGTGGCGAGCTGAATTTAAATACACATATGTGTATTTAGATGGGCCTGCTGATTCTTGCAGTGCACGAATAGCTTGCGCCTTGGAGGGGCGGTTTCGGCTGGGTTGGGTGGCGGGTGCGTTGGATGGAAGCTTTTCGGCTGGGTGTGTGGTACGTGCGGCTTTCTTCTTCGAGGCAACGGTGGCCCAGGTGGGTTGTGGTACGGGCGCAGTTCTCGGTACTGATTTAGAGGTGGTAGGCTGTTCTACCGCGGGCTTTTGATTTTTTTTCGTTTTTTTATTTTTTTCGTGTTTTTCGTTGGTTTTATGTGCTTGCGGGAGGGCGTTCTTGGTCATCATCGATCGCAATTGACCGAGTTCCTGACGCAACGCGGCATTCTCAGCCGTGAGGTGGGCAAGCTGGTCCACAACTAGTTTGCGGAAAGTTCCGAAATCGGCGTCGATGGTGGGCGGCGGCAGGGCTGTCGCACCGAAATTGAAATCGGTGGGACTCGTGAGGGCGGGTGGCAAGCGGGGTTTGGAATCGCCCAAAAATTTTTGTTTTTTGGAGGGGTGTTCCTCCCCCAGGGAAAAAGGCAGACGGCCAAGGGTGCTCCTCACGGCCGAAGTGTGATCATCGCGTATCTTGCGATTCCCCAACACAGACGGGTTTTCTAGGGGCGCAGTCGGGATCGGTAAGCCCGAGAGGGCAGCGTGGGCAGCGAGGGCTTCCTGTAGCGACACCTTTACACGTAAGGTTGTCGCCATTTCGGAATCGTTGGAATTAATTTCCTTGGTATTTGGCGTTTCAGCAGGTTTTTGCCCCTTTTTGTCATCCAATCGAGCTGAAACTCGGTCAGTGGATGTGGGACGCTGCTGGCTATCCCTAGGTAAAGTTTGGGACGGATTGGGTGTCATGTTGACTCCCTCAGTGGGGATGTTACTCTCATTTTTATTATCCATCGCAAGAAAAAGTGACGAATAGCAGAACAAGAGGGGTTCTGTGGTGTAATCGGTTATCACTTTGGACTTTGAATCCAACAATCCGAGTTCGATTCTCGGCAGAACCTACAGCCGGCTTCCTGCCTCGACGTGATTTAAATGCGCCGGAAGTCCGGCCTAGTCCAGACTCACCGTACCGCTGGGGTACAAGTCGGGATCACCCGGAATGATAAGTTACATAGATATGTATGCATGAATTAGTGGGGAGGTAAACGCACCTTCTCGTGTTGTCGGGTATCCTTTTGGCTGTAAGGATGTCGGAATCCTTTTGGCTGTATAGCACAAGGCCAGGTGGATTGTGGAAAGATAGAAGAGGGTGGATAAGATGCCATTTTATTCATGATGACCTCGGGGTTATTTATACTGTGGGGATTCGGTGAAGATATGAAAGGGGACAATGGACGGATGTGATGTGGAAAAGGAAGGTATGTAATGAAGGCAACGGGAAAGGACAGGAAAAGGTAATGGCACAATTATGCGTTCGGTGAGAAGATGAATATGGAAGGCTTCTTGAACAAAAGCTAAATAGGACATGTCGTGAAACGATCAATCCCAAATGGGATTTACGCCGACAATACTCCCTCCCCAGACTGTTGCTCGTCCTCGAGCAAAGAAGAAAAAAGAGCGTTCAGAGTGTCCATGGTTGTGCGCCATTGCTGCCGGGCAACAGTCGGATCATACCATGCAGCCGAGATCGTGGAAGGGTCTTGGACGTGGACGGGGCGAAGGCGGTCAGTATGTACCCATGATGCATGGGGTTTGCCATCAGCCGTCTGGACTTGGTATGTGTCGGTATCCGGGTTGACGGCAATGACCTTGTAGGGTCCTTTCCAATTGTACTCGAGGCCGAAACGGCTTTCATGACGCACGAGTACGAAATCACCGACCGAAAATACTTGTCTCTTCATGATCAAATCCCAACGCGCTTTGTCCTTGTCGCGATCACTATTGGTCCGGATGACTGCGTTTTGTCGGGCACAGCTCGGGCGATGGGATGGCTGGTGGTGTAATCTACGAGCAACGTTAAATAATAAATAGAATGTTATTCTATTATTAATGTTTATTTAGATTCTTTCAGCAAATATACAATTTGCAAATAATATATAGAAAGAAAATAATCATTATTTTGTAAATAATAATTATTTTAGAAATATGGTTATTTATAAAATAACAGTATATTTCTTAATTCAGATTTGAAATATTTCCTGTTGCAACTTATAAAATTAAAATTTTAACGATTGGTAGTCAATATTTCTTTCACATTACTTTTTGTTTAAAAAGTAACAAAAAAACCAAAGAACTTATCTTTGGAAACAGCACTGCCGTAAGTTTTTTTGCAACTTACGCAGATATTTTATTCACCCTAAACATAAAATTATTTAACAATATAGGATATTGTGTAATTATAATTTTAACACTATTTGAAACGTTTCTCTACTGCTACGAGGATCCACCGGTTACCGTTTGCTGTTGTGGGCAGCTCTCCGATAAAACCTAAGTGCCACCTAGCAAAGGGGCCCGACTCTGGCGGAAGGTGCATGGGTGAATGATGGGTGTTACGGTCGGCGCCTGCAGCAAGCTGACATTGTTGACAGTGAGAGAGCTATGTCTCGATATCTGACTTCATATTTGGCCACCACCAACGTTTGCGCATAATTTCGTAGACTGTGGTCTTAGCTGCATGTCCGTAACCGTCGTGATATTCCTTGACTAAATCAGCACGCCGGGCAAAAAAGGGCATAGCGGACTTCATGGTTCTTTGGGCCGGTCTTGACGATGCGGAAGACTTGCTGGTTACGCACTGTGGTATAGGATTATCTGTTTAGTAAGTCGTGTCCTTGATGAGTGAGTCCTCAACATGACTATGTCGTGATTAGATGTACGGTTGCTTAACACATACATTATACATGATCAAACATATCGTATTTGGGTTAGAAGGTATTATAGGTGACAAGTGTAATTCAGTAGAAATATAAATTATTTATCATAAAAAGTATTTTTGAAATAAATCCAAATTATGTTTATAAATCAAAACGAAACCATTTTTAGATATATAATAACTTTTAACAAAATAATACATTTTATAATTTTATGTTATTTTTTAATTCATGTTAAGACAAAATATATTTTACATGTATTCGAACAATTTTAAAATTATTTTCATTATTACAAATCCTCTGACATTGCAGAAGATTTATTATTTTTAATTTTATTGTTATTTATATCATTAGTATTAATTTTTAATTTATTCTTATTTTTATTCTTATTTTGGTTAGGAGGTATTATAGGTGACGAAATAAAATTGAGAAAAATTAATAAAGTCTTATCACAGTATTTTTTATGAAAATATTAAATTTACATCAAAATTTCATTTTTATCTTATTTTTAGATTTATATAAAAAAATACATATTAACATATTTCTTAATTATTAATAATATTTTTATTTTCTTATAATACTATTAGTTTTAAATTATTTCTATATTTACAGGTCCTCAGACATTGCTGAAGATTTATTAGATTTATTATTTTTTAAATCATTTGTATTGATTTTTAATTTATTTTTATTTTTATCTTTATTCTTATTACTTTTATTTTTAGAAGGTATGGTAGAATACTCATCTACCATAAACTTATACTCATATTTGATCTTATCACATTTTAAAGTATATATAATAATATTATTTTTACATTTTTTTATATTAAATTCTTTGGTAAAAGGGTAAGATAGCTGACAAACTATTTTTATCAAAATTATAATAATATGATAATTTTAAAATAAACCACCTCCTTAATATTGTTACACAAAAAAATAAGGGGTGCATACTTTTAGATGTAAAATTAATTTTATTTCTTTAATAAAAAATTATTATTATTATATATTTTACTTTTATTATTAATCCAGTTCAAAATGAAATCAAAACACCTTCTTTTATCACAAAAATCTATGAAAAATATGAAAACTAATTATAAGTCTAAGGCTTTTATGAAAAATATGATAAATATCAACAAAACTATGAAAAACAATTTAGAATATGGTCAAATATTAAAATATGAAAATTGGTGTATTGATGATGTTAGTGCAAAAGAACGTAATATATTAAAAAATGTTAAAAGAACCAAAAAAAAAGAAAAAAAAGAAAATTTAAAAAAAATAGTAAATGAAGAAAAAATTATATATAAGCAAAAAGCTCTAGATAATATTTTTAATATTGAAGCATATAAAATTTACATGATATATTTATTGGTATATACTCAAGATACATGTCCCCTATAATATTATGCTAATAAAAGTTATAATTCTATAAAAATTTAAATTTAGACTACCCCCTGAATCATTGTTACACAAAATAATAAGGGGTGCATACTTTTAGATATAAAATTGATTTTTTATTTTTATAAAAACATTTTATTATTATATACCAAAATAATATTTTTATTTATCAATATGAAATCTCATAAAGTTACAAAACTACAATATGCTAAGATTAAAGATAATTATAGAAAAATTTATGAACCTATGGAAAAATACAAATCTATGTTAAGTATGCAAAAATTACAAAAAATGTCAAATGTGAAAAAAAATGAAATATATGGTAAAATTCTTCATTATCAAAACTGGACAATAGATGATATGAGTAAAGATGAAAAGAAAAGTTTAAGAAAAAAGAGAAAAAGCAAGCAGAAATCAATTTTAAAGAATAAAAAATTGAATGAAAATAATGTTAATGATTTTTTTAATATAGAGTCCTTTAAAGATTTACATGAAGTGTTTATAGATGAGAAAAAAGCTATTGATTATCTATTTGATAATAAATATATTGAAAAACGAGATAAATGTAGTATATGTGATGGGAATGTAAATATAAATTATAAAACCAAATTATATAGATGTACAAAAAAGTCTTGCAGAAAAGCTGTATCCATATTCAAAGATACTCCTTTTTCAAAACAAAAGCTTCCTGTGAATGAAATATTACATGTATTATATGAATATTTAAAAAATACACCTAGACAAAGTATTATTTCGTCATTGGTAAAATCACCTAATACTATAACAAGATATAGCAAGTTATTTAGAAATATTTTTGAAATTGATAATAATAGAAAAAAAGAAAAATGTAAAAAATTTGTTGAAATAGATGAATCTGTATTCTCCAAATCTAAATACAATAGAGGCAGAAAATTAGCTGGTAATGTATGGGTTCTGGGTTGTACTGAACGAAAAGGTGTTAATGATAATAATATTAAGAATATGCATTTAGAGATTGTTGAAAATAGAAAAAAAGAAACTATTTTAGATTTTATACAAAGGAATGTAGATAAAGATGCTGTTATATTTACAGATAGTTTTAGATCTTATCATCAGCTAAAAAAACTTGGATATAAACATGCAATTTAAATCATAGTAAAAATTTTGTAGATCCTAATAATCAGTGGGTTCACACACAGAATGTTGAAAATATGTTTGGTACATTAAAAAGAAAAATAAAACCGTATCGTAGAGGAAAAAAATATATTATACCAATGTTTAATGAATACAAATGGAGATATAATAATAAGCGAAAAAACGTATGGAAACAATTTTTAAAATCTTATACAGATAAAGATCAGTAATTTTGAACATCTACATACATATATACAGTAAAGTATATATACAGTATAGTATATATGCTATTATAGTATAATAAATTAGATCTTTATTTGAATTTAGAAATTATACCTACATATAAAAAAACAGATTTTTTAATCCGTTCTAATCTATATAATAATAAACGATTGCTCGAGACTAGCTAAATCACCTGACCTGGGAGGGAAACATTTTTTGGGCAGCGAATTTTGGGTGGGAGGGACGGTTTTTGGTGGAGGGAGCCTCCGCTTATAAACGATTGCTCGAGACTAGCTAAATCACCTGACCTGGGAGGGAAACATTTTTTGGGCAGCGAATTTTGGGTGGGAGGGACGGTTTTTGGTGGAGGGAGCCTCCGCTTATAGGTATAATAAATGACCTTTGGACACCTCTTGGTGAATTACGTTCCGCAACATGATTAAAGAATTTTTTGGGCAGCGAATTTCAACTGTAAGGATGGTCTCTTTATGCCTTGACCTTCCGATCATAGCATTCTTTTAAATGGGAGGGTGATTTGGCTGTAAAGAGCCAGGTGTGGTCGTTTACCAAACAAGGCCGCAGAAAAAAAATTTTTCCTCGTGCTTCTTTTTCTCTTTCACGATTGTCACGTCGACTTTCCCACCCCCTGACGTTGTCTTTGTACGCGAATGAGCAACATCTCCACGAATGCCAACCTCATTCACTTGAGATGAGCTCAGCATTGGCATATGTAAGTCACCAAAAAGTGCTATTATTATGGTATTCATAAAACTTACTGGAGGCCTTTTTCTTTTCCTTTTCTTCGGATAAAAGAGTTCCACGGTCCTGCCCTAGCCACGCTTTTACATCAGGATTACTCTCTACGGCTTCAACTTCGTTCGGTTGTCCGATCTCTTCGCTCATCGTTCAAAGATTTACGACATCTGCTTCTGAAATGAAGCTAACGCAAGCCTTGAAGGTGCGTTTCAACTGACAACATAGAAAATACAGAACTACTACCCACTTTACTAATACAATCCACCTGCAGTCTTTTGTATCCTACTCCTCCGCTCCGTCTTCACGCTTTTCCGTCAAGAAAGCGTCCGTCGCCGCAAATATTTTTCAGCGATTCCAAGTCAATTGAGCTCGGCAGGGGTCTTTCAAGGTATGTACGCGTAACACACAAACTATGTTAACTATCGCACACTTTACTAATACAATCGATCTATAGTTTGCTTTATTATATTCCTCCACGTCGTCTGCAACTTTCTATATCAATAAAGCGGCCGTTTTCGACAACTGACTTTGACGATTGTAAGTCAATTGAGTTCGGCAGGGATCTCTCAGGTATGTACGCGTAACACACAAACTATGTTAACTATCGCACACTTTACTAATACAATCGATCTATAGTTTGCTTATTATATTCCTCCACGTCGTCTGCAACTTTCTATATCAATAAAGCGGCCGTTTTCGACAACTGACTTTGACGATTGTAAGTCAATTGAGTTCGGCAGGGATCTCTCAGGTATGTACGCGTAACACACAAACTATGTTAACTATCGCACACTTTACTAATACAATCGACCTACAGTTTGCTTTATTATATTCCTCCACTCCATGTGCAACTTTCTATATCAATAAAGCGGCCATTTTCGACAACTGACTTTGACGATTGTAAGTCAATTGAGTTCGGCAGGGGTCTCTCAGGTATGTACGCGTAACACACAAACTATGTTAACTATCGCACACTTTACTAATACAATCGATCTATAGTTTGCTTATTATATTCCTCCACGTCGTCTGCAACTTTCTATATCAATAAAACGGCCGTTTTCGACAACTGACTTTGACGATTGTAAGTCAATTGAGTTCGGCAGGGGTCTCTCAGGTATGTACGCGTAACACACAAACTATGTTAACTATCGCACACTTTACTAATACAATCGACCTGTAGTTTGCTTTATTATATTCCTCCACGTCGTCTGCAACTTTCTATATCAATAGAGCGGCCGTTTTCGACAACTGACTTTGACGATTGTAAGTCAATTGAGTTCGGCAGGGGTCTCTCAAGGTATGTACGCGTAATAAACAGACTATGTAACTATCACCCACTTTACTAATACAATCGACCTAAAGTTTGCTTTATTATATTCCTCCACGTCGTCTGCAACTTTCTATATCAATAAAGCGGCCGTTTTCGACAACTGACTTTGACGATTGTAAGTCAATTGAGTTCGGCAGGGGTCTCTCAAGGTATGTACGCGTAATAAACAGACTATGTAACTATCACCCACTTTACTAATACAATCGACCTGTAGTTTGCTTTATTATATTCCTCCACGTCGTCTGCAACTTTCTATATCAATAAAGCGGCCGTTTTCGACAACTGACTTTGACGATTGTAAGTCAATTGAGTTCGGCAGGGGTCTCTCAGGTATGTACGCGTAATAAACAGACTATGTAACTATCACCCACTTTACTAATACAATCGACCTAAAGTTTGCTTTATTATATTCCTCCACGTCGTCTGCAACTTTCTATATCAATAAAGCGGCCGTTTTCGACAACTGACTTTGCCGATTGTAAGTCAATTGAGTTCGGCAGGGGTCTCTCAGGTATGTACGCGTAATAAACAGACTATGTAACTATCACCCACTTTACTAATACAATCGACCTACAGTTTGCTTTATTATATTCCTCCACTCCATCTGCACCTTTATATATCAATAAAACGCCCCGTTTCGACAACTGACTTTGACGATTGTAATTCAATTGAGTTCGGCTGCGGTTTTTCACGGTATGGTACCATAACACACAAAACATAAAGCCATCGCCCACTTCACTAATACAATCGACCTACAGTCTTTTGTACCCTGTTCTTCCACTTTGTCGGGACCCGTGTCAAGAGAAAAATCTTCCGTCTTCGGTGCTTCGCTGACTCCCTTGCGTACTCATTAGCATTCGGAAGACCCCTTTAAGGTATGACCATACCAAGTCGGACCACTATTTTTGCCATCCAATTTACTAAAAAAAATTCTTTTTCAACAGTTGCGTCCTTTTCTGTTACTCTTTCTACGCACTTCCCACGAAGTCCTTTTTCCTTTTTCTTCACTTCGCTGACTGACATGAAGCCTCATGAGAAACGTTTCAAATAGTGTTAAAATTATAATTACACAATATCCTATATTGTTAAATAATTTTATGTTTAGGGTGAATAAAATATCTGCGTAAGTTGCAAAAAAACTTACGGCAGTGCTGTTTCCAAAGATAAGTTCTTTGGTTTTTTTGTTACTTTTTAAACAAAAAGTAATGTGAAAGAAATATTGACTACCAATCGTTAAAATTTTAATTTTATAAGTTGCAACAGGAAATATTTCAAATGTGAATTAAGAAATATATTGTTATTTCATAAATAACCATATTTCTAAAATAATTATTATTTACAAAATAATGATTATTTTCTTTCTATATATTATTTGCAAATTGTATATTTGCTGAAAAAATCTAAATAAACATTAATAATAGAATAACATTCTATTTATTATTTAACGTTGCTCTTATACATCCGTATTAAGTATGGATATATTATATAAACCTATTTGAAATATAAAATACAGCTATTATACGGCTACTATACAGCTACTATATGTATACATATTATATAAATAATAATAAATTTAAAATGTTAAAAATATTTAAAATATTAAGTTTTTAATCAAATAGAATATTTGGATATGTATATATTAATGTTAATAATTTTTCATCAATGAAATATTTCGAAGAAATATATATACTTAAAACATTTTATATGTGAAATTCAAAGAAAGGAGGATTCTTGAATGAAAGGATGGAATGAAATACATGTGGAATGAATTTGAATTTTACTACTTCTTTATCAAAAAATTATTAACATACCATATCTAGATATGGTTAATATATACAATTATTTCTGATGTATAAGAATATACAATATATATTCCATCTGAAATATAATTTGGATAAAAAATTGAATTTTATCCAAAAATAAAAATGATTATTGAAGAAGCTAAAGCATTTTTATTAACCTTGATATTATATAAAGAAGATTTTTTGAAATATATAGAAGATAATACTAAAATTTATGAAATTAATCTAAATGATGATTATAATAAAATTAAGACTATTTATAATAATGTTCTAAAAGATAAAGTTTTTGATTACAGTTTTGATGGATACATGTATTTATTTAAAGAATTTATAATTAGTGAAGAATTTTATACTGCTTTTTTAATAGAATATGAAATTACTTTTTATCTTGATAACTTTATAGATGATAATATTATTATATTCACTGAATAATAAAAAAATGATAATAACTTTATTTAATGAAAAAGATATAAACTAAAAATTATTATAAAAATTATTTTTTATTGTTTTAAAGAGTTCCAATATTGAGCTTTAACTTCTTCTCCAATAAGATCCTCATCTTTTACATACGAATTATAAGATTTATTGTAATTTCTCCATTTCACAAAATATTCTATACCATCTGTTGTTTCTTTATGTGATATAATATATTGCACTTCAAATTCATTTGAATCTATTGCTTCTTCATCTAGAATCATTTTATTCTTTTGACTACTCTTTTTTATATTACCTTCAGCTAATAATTGATCTAATTTTTCTTGTTGTCTTGATTTCATATTATTAATATTTTCTTTCTTATATAAAGTTTTTGGTGTATTAACTATATTATTGAAACTATCTATATTATTAAAGAAATCAAAATTCTCATCCATCCATAATTTATAATAAGATTTTTCTTCAATATTATTTAATTCAACAAAATGTTTAATATTATATAATAAACAAGCTAATTTAATTTGTATATTAAATGTTCTTTCTTTTGTAATTCTAACATTTGCTCTAGGGCCAAATCTTGAAAATGTATTAGAGAATTTAGCAAAAAATGTTTCAATTGTTGAACGGTAAGAACCTAATTGTTTATTAAAATTACTTTCATCTAAATCTAATGGTACATTTTTTTCTTTTCTTATAGGGAAACAAAAATTATCTAAAGATATAGGTAAACCTATATTATTATATTTAGTTATTACTTCATTTACTACATTTTCATATATACCATCAAATACTAAACAATCTGTTAATTTAAAAAACCTATTTAAATTTATATTTGATATAAACATATTATCATCATTGTTATATTTACAAGGTAGAGACTCAGAAACATACATTACAAAACCTTCACTGCTTATAATAAATTGTGTATTTAAACCATTATTTTTTATTTTATAACTATATAAATCTGATTTTTTCAAATCAATATCTTCTATTATTATTTTATTTGTTCTACCATCCAGTAGTAATGTTATATGTTCAAAATTTGGCGGATTATGTATTTTGCTATATAATAATCTTGAATCATTACTGCTGAAACAATTATTCATTAATTTATCAATCCAATTTTCAAGAAAATCTGCATTATCTATAAATATAGCTTTATAAACTTTATAGAATGAATCATTTGGGTCATACATTTTCATCTCTGAAATAGAGAAACCATTCAATAAAAGTTCAATTATAAGTACACCTTTTTCTATATTATATATAGGGGAAGGTAATTTTATTCTGCTACATATTTCTGTCAGAAAAATAAATACTGGAATTGCACCTAATAAATCATAAACATGATCTTTAACTTTTTGAATTGAAATATAATTTCCAATTTTTGACCTATTGTATTGTTTTTCGATATTAGACTTATACGTATTGTTCATAAAACTCCAATTCTCCTCATAAATATTTTTATATTCAGCATTTAATAAATTTTCATATGAACCCATAATTGAATTTTATCTTATAAACCTAACCTTATATAACCTTATATAACCTTATCCTAACAATATCTTGTATTGTTTCTTTTTATTATTTTTTAAATAAAATAAAAATAAAATTTTTATACTAATACATGCAGGTATTATCCATTGTGTAACCATAAATAAGAATAAATATTAAATATGAAATATAAATATAAAATAAATATACAGCTATCTATACGGCTAAATACAGCTAAATAAAGCTAAATACAGCTAAATACAACTAATCATTTATGATAAGAGAAACGTTTCAAATAGTGTTAAAATTATAATTACACAATATCCTATATTGTTAAATAATTTTATGTTTAGGGTGAATAAAATATCTGCGTAAGTTGCAAAAAAACTTACGGCCGTGCTGTTTCCAAAGATAAGTTCTTTGGTTTTTTTGTTACTTTTTAAACAAAAAGTAATGTGAAAGAAATATTGACTACCAATCGTTAAAATTTTAATTTTATAAGTTGCAACAGGAAATATTTCAAATGTGAATTAAGAAATATATTGTTATTTCATAAATAACCATATTTCTAAAATAATTATTATTTACAAAATAATGATTATTTTCTTTCTATATATTATTTGCAAATTGTATATTTGCTGAAAAAATCTAAATAAACATTAATAATAGAATAACATTCTATTTATTATTTAACGTTGCTCCATTGCGTTTCCGCCGACTCACTACAACTGCCACTACACCACAGCGGACCGTAACGAATCACCCTCCCTTTATCCAAGTACTATTCCTATAGCTTGCTGCCCTTCACTCTATCGCTTTGACTGCCTACTCTACTCAATAAAGTTTTTATTTCTATACGACACTTTGCTGACTGACCTGCCCTCACTGACTGCTGCCACGCCGACTGCGCCTACGATCACCCCCCAAACAGCGCACACTTATGACTGAGTTTGATGATACTGTGCCACTTATTCTTTTTTCGTATAGCCAAGTTGCCTTCCATATCCTATGCTTTTCCAAAGTGGTATACTGACTTCAAGTCGACTTCTACTGCGTAACCCATCGTACTACCTTAAAATTTTTCAATAAACCCATCCTCTTCGTGAAGCGTTTCGTCTGCCCTTGATTCTTTTCATACCGTACGTCTTCTGCCTTCTTTTCAAACCAAACGCCCATTATGCCTTGCCCTGTATGCCAGCGAACTGACCATAGTCGTTCTACGCACCACCTCTGCCCCATGCGTACCGCACGTTCACGTCCTGTCCTCCCGTAAGAAAATAAAACCATATCTATTTCAAAGAATAGTAGAACTGAGGTCATAAATAAAGTGAAACCTGCCCTGAGTGCGGTCAGACCGACCACCAACGCTCCTCCAGTCCGTTATGTCCTAATAGGCCTCCTGCTTGCCAGAAATGCGGCGGCACAGACCATCGTCTGCCAACGCATACTCGCTGTCCCCGTAACACTCGATACGGCTTGACCGACAAGTGAGTGCCTACAGTTCTTTTCTCTTTTTAACGTGTCCTGACCTTTTTCCTCTTTTTTTTTACAGTGACCCACGTAATGGAGAGGCTGAGCGTCGTGTCCGTCAGCGTATCGAGCAAGGCCAACCCACCTCCTTTCAGAGTGCCCTTGGATCCATTCACGACTTCCGTCCTGCCACCGTGTTTGGTCCAAACACTACTGACCACCACCACGTCCTGCCACCTCGCACTGCCGAGTGTCCTTTCTGCCGCGCTCGCATGTGGACTGCCGAAAAAGTGCAGTCAAGCACCCAAGGCTTTCCAGTCTTCAACCTGTGCTGCAAAGGTGGCCGCGTTCGTCTCCCTCTTCTCTCTCCTCCTCCCCAACCTGTCCAAAGACTGCTTCGCAGTCAAGAGGGCAGTGATTTCCGCCGTATGCTGCGCGCATACAACAACGTCTTTGCTTTCTGCTCTTTGCGCGTGAACCTTGACGAGCAACTGATGCGCGCTACTCAAGGTTCGTACACCTTTCGCATCAGTGGCTCGCTCTGTCACCGCATGGGTCCTCTCCTTCCTCCCGACGCCAGCACGCCACCCACATTCGCCCAAATATATATCCTGGACTCCAACGATCAGCTCAATCGCCGGGCTGATATGTTTGGTGAGCAAGCTCTGGACCGTGTCCTGCTGGCCGAGCTGCAAACTATGCTTGAGGGTCACAACCCATTTGCACACACCCTGCAGACAGCCGCCGAGCGACTTCGAGACGAACCAGAGACCAATCTCTCCATTCGGATCTCTGGTGACTCTGCGCGCTTAGGTCGACGCTACGATGCACCCACCAGCGCCGAAGTAGCCGTCATCTTGCCCGGTTCGGAGGACGGACGAAGCGCAGGCCAGTACCGTGACGTCGCGTACATGACCAAGCAGGGTGGTCTCGTCACTATCAATGAGACGCACTCATATTACGATGCCCTGCGGTTCGTCCTCATTTTGCCCCGTGGTGAGCTAGGCTGGACGCCACATATCCAGAAGTTTCCTCCTGGCGATCACAGTCCTACCGATGACCGCCACGGTTCTGCTTTTTTGGATGACGCCGACGCACAAGTCGATAATGACAGTGACGATGCGTCTGGCGACAGCGATGACGAAGATGAGGGCGATGCTGACGGCGACGAAGACCCAGAAAATCCGGCCGAGGACGCACGCTCTGTAAGCATTCGAGAGTACTATTCGTACATGCTTCAAGAGCGCAGCTGCTCCTTCCTCCACGATTACGGGCGACTTTTTCATGAGTATATTGTCGATCAGTACGCCAAGGTCGAACATGGCCGTCTTCGTTGGCATATCAACAACCAGCGTGAATACCGTAGCGCAATATACCAAGGTGCTGTCGACGCGCTCGCAGCGGGAGACCATGACGCGCGCCTGATCGGTCGTCGTGTGTACCTGCCTGCTAGCTTCACATTCAGTGATCGCTATATGCAGCAGCGATACCAAGACGCCATGGCTATCGTCCAGGTTCTGGGGGATCCCGATCTTTTCATCACCTTCACGAGTAACCCTGCTTGGCCAGAGATTGAGTGTGAACTCACTCCACCGCAGACAGCTGCCGACCGCGTTGACATTGTCTGTCGCGTATTTCGCCAGAAACTCAATGCTCTGGTGAAAGATATCAAGAAGCGAAGCATCTTCGGTCGCGTTAAGGGCAACGTGCATGTCGTTGAATTCCAGAAAAGAGGCCTTCCCCACGCACACATTCTTATCATTCTCGACTCCCGCGACAAGCCGCATACGCCAGACGATTTTGATCGTATCGTCTCGGCTGAAATCCCTGACCCGGCTACCCACCCAGAGCTTTATGATTTGGTAAAACGCCATATGATGCATCGTCCCTGTGGTCGTCACAACCCGAATTCTCCCTGTATGGGTAGAGATGGTCGGTGTACGAAGCACTATCCGCATCGCCTGCGTGAAGAGACTACCGTGAACGAAGAAACGGGATATGTCATTTACCGCCGCCCGCCGAATGGTCGCGCATACCCTCCCGGCCGATCTGCGAGGTTCGCGCAGGACAACACATGGGTGGTTCCCTACAACCCGTACTTGCTCATGAAGTACCGCGCTCATATCAACGTCGAGATATGCAGCAAGGCGCAGAGTGTCAAGTACGTATACAAGTACGTCTATAAAGGACATGATCGCGCTGAAGTTGGTGTTACAGCACAGCCGCTCCAAAACCAAGACCAAAACTCAGAGGCAAACGATGTCGTCGTCAACGAGATAACGCAGTACTTGGACTCGCGGTACGTTGCGGCCTGTGAAGCAGCCTGGCGTCTGTTTGCGTTCCCCCTGCAGCAACAGTCTCCCAGTGTCTATAGACTCCCAGTCCACCTTCCAGGCCAGCAGTACGTAACCTTCAATGCGAGCGGCAATCTGCAACAAATCCTTGAAGCGAACACTCATACCAGGCTTACTGCATGGTTCATATTAAATCAGCAAGATTTGCGTGCCAGGCAGTATTTATACCCTGATATTCCGCTACACTACCGCTTCGTGAATGAGACCAAGCGCTGGATCCGTCGCAGCCGAACACATCATGTCGTCGCTCGGGTATATGCTGTCACGCAGATTGACATCGAGCGTTTATCATTGCGTGTACTTTTGCATCACGTCGCAGGCGCCCAGTCCTTTGACGACCTCAAATCTGACGACCGCGGCATGCAGCACTCTACGTTTCATGCATGTGCCGTTGCGCGTGGTCTCATGCATAACGAGAACGAGTGGCGTGATCTCTTACAGCAACTGGCCAGCTTTGAGACATCTGCGCGCAATTATCGCAACACATTTTGCGTTATCCTCGCGCGGTGTCGCCCGGGCAACCATCTCGAGCTCTGGGAGCAGTTTCGTGATGAGCTCGCGGCTGATTTTTTCTACGCTCAACGCCAGGAAGGTCGTCCAAGAGATGAAGCGGAGGCGTACGACAATGCACTCATTGAGATAGACTCAATCCTCGAAACCCATGGTACCGCTCTATCGCAGTTTGCTGGAATGCCGACACCTTCTTTGGAAGCACGCAACCGCAACCGCCGCCAAGAGTTGAGATCTCTTCCCGTCGTAGACCGCGAGCGAGCCCGTTACGATGCCGAGCTCCTATCAAATGAGTTGCCCGAGCAAGTTGCCTCTTTGAATGCTGGCCAGCGTCATGTCTACGACACCATTCTCGCTGCCGTTGACGCACCAGCAGACAATGTAGGCCAGCAAAGACTTTTTTTTGTCGATGGACCTGGCGGCACAGGCAAAACATACCTGTATAATATCATCCTCAACACCATTCGCGCACGAGGTGATATCGCTGTTGCTTCGGCGTCTTCGGGTATTGCTGCGCTTCTTCTTCGAGGAGGAAGAACGGCCCACAGCACCTTCGGCATACCTCTCGCCCTTGGCAATGATTCCAGCTCCTCTTTGGACATCGCGCGTGAACCAGCCCAGCTCCTCAAGGCAGCCAAGTTGATCCTGTGGGATGAGGCGCCCATGTCGCATCGGCTAGGTGTTCAGTTGGTTGATCGGTTGCTCAGGGATATTATGAGTGCACCACCTGACTGTCGCCATCTGCAGTCTGTCCCTTTTGGAGGAAAGGTGGTTCTTTTCGGAGGTGATTTTCGGCAATGTCTTCCCGTCGTGCCCCATGGTAGTGCGTCAGAAATCGTGGATGCCTGCATCAAGAGCTCCCCTTTATGGCCTCACATCCAGTCTCTCCGTCTTATCGAGAATATGCGGGTACAACGCGCGCGTTCCGCAAATCGAAATGAAGCTGACGAGATTGAGGCTTTCACCACTTTTCTCTTGCAAGTTGGCAGCGGCGAAATACCCCCCTTGAGCCCAGAGGACCCGTCCATCATTGGCCTTCCCCAGGATTTAGTTCATGTTATCAATAACATAGAACAAATCGTTCACGCGACGTGGCCAACTCTCAATTATACTGCAACCAACAACCCTCTCGCTATAATCGATGCTGCTATTTTGACACCTCTGAACTCGCATGTAGCTGAGCTCAACGACGTTGCATCTCAGTTACTTCAAGGCGAGTTTCATGTGTATCATGCGCATCATTCCTTTCCGCCCAACTATCGCAACACCAATGTCCAGCTCGAGCAACTCGAAAGGATCAATGGCCATGGTTTGCAGCCTTCCATTCTTCGTTTGAAGATAGGCATGCCAGTCATGTGCATCCGAAACATTGATCCTGGAAGAGGTCTTTGCAACGGCACGAGACTCATTTGTCGTAGACTTGAAGACCACTTCATTGAAGCAGAAGTTGCCAGCGGCGAGTATAGGCGTAACATCGTCCACATACCCCGCATACCCCTCACTACTCGGGAAACAGACCCTGTCCCAGCCATGTTCACCCGGCGTCAGTTCCCTGTTGTCCCTTCGTTTGCAATGACCATCAACAAGAGCCAGGGACAGACCCTACAGCGCGCATCCCTTTTCCTTCCTCGCCCCGTCTTTTCGCACGGCCAGCTGTACGTCGCCCTCTCACGGGTCACTTCCCGTGATGGCATTAGAATTTTCTTTCCTTCCCCCGAACCACACCAACCTGCCCTTCTCCCACCCTACAAGACAAGCAACGTCGTATATAAAGACGTCTTATAAATATATTTATTGAAATCACCAACCCTTCTCCTTATGAGATAGAG
The DNA here is from genome assembly GCA_002105135.1 of Syncephalastrum racemosum. Lineage (NCBI taxonomy): Eukaryota > Fungi > Mucoromycota > Mucoromycetes > Mucorales > Syncephalastraceae > Syncephalastrum > Syncephalastrum racemosum. The sequence goes on from MCGN01000018.1 coordinate 50,763, forward strand.
TATAAGTTTTTCCTTTTTACGCATCAAGTCACTTGAATATTTCTGTTTCAACCATGAGAGATATATTATAGAGTTCTGTCACAACACGTATATGCTATAGAAGGACTGTTTTGAAGACTTTCACTTTGAACGTGTCGAAATGGCGAAACAAAAGACAAACGCAAAACAATAAACAAACTATAGTATTATGATCTTAATCTTTTACGCAAACGGTATATATGACCATACCGTTTTATGGTGCAGTCATAGTCTACTCTCCTTACGTTTTACGAACACTACAAAAGCTATTGCCAGACGTGCAAGTCATACCTACCCATGCGAATGAGCTCATTCATTCGCAGTCAGGCGAGACCACCGGAGACACAGTCATAATAGCGCAGTTCGTCTATTTTGATATACAGTGTCATACTGTAGGACTGAATCACTTCTGCCCATAGAAATAATGCATTGATCGCTATGCAAAAGCTATAAGCTATGCACAGTAGATTATATGTGACAAGCGAAAATGGTCGGTCTTTTATTCTGCTGAAATCGACTTTTCGTCTTTTCCCTTTGTGACGCTCTTCATTTTTATTTTTATTTTTCCTTTCTTCGGCTCTTTACTTCTTCTCTTGCGAAAACAGCATACTTTCTTTCGACCAATTCAACCAACATTGACAATCACAACCGCGATGGAATTACTCATTCTTGACATGGGCTCATGTACATTCCGTAAGCCACACTAAAAGTTTTCACATAGGCCGTTTCTTCAACCAGTGACCGTCGAGCAGATACTTTCCTGTACTTTTTATTTTTTGAATAAACAAGTACTGACATAAAGTCTACAGTATATCCATCTACCCTTCTGCCCAGTTGCGACATTGGCTTCCCTCATCACGTTCATTGATCTTCCATCATTACGATCATTAACCAGATGGGCAAACTTCAAAACATGACTGACGCTATATTGTATAATACGACAAAGCGACGCACTCCTTTTATTACGAATACCAGCTTATACGTCTGCAAAGTGGCTATCCAAGTTTCATACCACGTGACAACTCCTTCAATATACGGTACACATACTGTACGCAGGCCGATATTCGCTGTGACGACTCAACTCACCACTGCATAAACACGTCGCGAAGGTATAGTAACAACCTAAACTATTTTGTTTTTATTACGATAGCTTTACTTGCGTATCCATAGACCTTCTACCTGCTTCCTGCTCCTACGACACCTGACAGCCCTTTTTACAGTATATTCACACAAGAGTTCTGCACTATACGTAACTCGACATTATTTTTCCTCCACTGGGGCTGATGGTGATATTTTTCAGCTGCGTTTCCGTGACATTAACAGTAAATGCACCGTTTTCATCTTAATCTCTCTTGCGACTTCGCATACTAACAAGTTGTCTCCGTAATTTTTGGAACAGAATATCTTTGTTCTTATGCAAGTATTTTTTGCCTACTGCATATACGACTTCAATTGACACAAAGCGCTGCGCTGATATTATAACGTAAGAAGCATGATAATGACAAGGTAAGTACGGGTCAAGCGAAGAACTGGGGAAAACATGTGTAATCAATAAATAAATGTCATTACATCTATTCTACTACTGTATATACACTTTACAATATTTGATATCTTGATTCTCCTTCTGCGAATCTTCAAAACGGACCCCTTACCTTAGTGAGGCTTCATCTTTCAGGTACGATATGGAAATTCCCAACCATAATGAAATATCTTATGAACAGCGTTATTCATGATACTCGTTTGAGAAACTACTACCAGCTCCTTTCTTTGTATACTTCCACATCATATGCTGGAATGTTTTACGAAACTTAACATTCATAGCTAATTTCGTATTTTCAACTCTAGATATAGCCGCTTTGAAATAATAATAGACGCAAGCAGATTTAATCCACATAATAAATATGTATAATAGCAGCGCCCCACACACGCGAAGCGTGAACGGGGGTATGGGGGCTGGCCCCCATCAAGCGGTGTGAAACGGACTAGAGTGACCGGAGATTAAGTGGAGGTTGTGATGACCCGTAGCCGAAGGCGAAGGGGCTCATTCACACCCGAAGCGCAATCGGAGTGTCACTCTTGGACGAAGCGAAGCGAGTCCCACCGCTTGTAAACATTAATAATAGAATAACATTCTATTTATTATTTAACGTTGCTCATAAATAATGATAATAGTAATAAATTTCATAAAACTTCAGCTATGTCTGAAGATTTGTAATATTATAAATAGAATATTAAATATAGTTTTAAAGTTATTTCCTAAAAACCATAAAAAGTTTTGTTTTAAGATAAAAATAATAATAAAAAAATATTTAATTATTTTTCATGTATACTTTAAAATTTAGATAAATGTAAATGAAGATATTATTTCAATTTTGTAAATTTTAAATTTTAAATAAAATTTATATAGAAATTATTTGGGGACACCTATAATCAGTTGTTACCGATAAATGAGAAGAAAAGCGCGCCTTAGTGGTTAGCACGGCACTGAATTTTACGTACACTGCGAGCGAAACTCATGCTCAAATTCTGCGACACTCCAAACTGTGAAATGGCACACTGGTGAGCGACACTCCAAATTTTTTTGTGGGACACTGCGAATTTGATTTAGCCCCACTGGACTCCGGAAGGAATGTAAACGACAAAGTCCCCAAAGAAGGGAAGAAAGCAGAAAATATCGGAAGAGGAGAGAACAGCAAGAAAAAGAAAAGGAAAAGGAAGTAAATCACCACCTTACACCGCCATTCTCGCAAGCACTTTGACAAGTGCCTTGATATGGAGCATCTATGAATATACCGCATTGTCCACTGGTCATTTTACATTGATATTACATTATTTTGGATTGCATTACTTTGGAAAGTCTATCGTTCCATAAAAAAGAAATTGTATTTGATTGGCCTCAATCTGGACTGGCTGACTGTGATTTTGCATCGTCTGGCCAAAGGTTCTATTCGCCAACCAAAAGCTCCACTGAGCTACGAAAGTATGGATGCGGCTCCCCCAATTTCTAGATTTTGAAATGCAAAAGACTGTAGAAGCAGCGTCCCACACAAACCGCGGCATGGGGCCGGTTCCATTCCAGGTACTCCGCCACCAGGGCCCGATCGCCCCTTACCAGAAAGCCCAAAATAACATTTCATAGCTCGGCGAAAATCTGTTTTCAGCCGGCTGTGAAGCAAGTGGGGCGCTACGACAAAAAATTCTCACACATAAAATTTCCGTAGACGCTGATATTGCAATTGCCAAAATAGGCCAAACCTTGCTCCAGCATGAAGAAAACGAACTAAATCAAGGGTGTGTTGCTTTTTGTAGCATGCTCAGATTACTCACAGTCTGAATCGCCGTAGACCTTCCTATTTGCACAATGGCGTATGCGTGTGAACATCTTGGATAATAATTGCGGCGAGCTGTCCAGAACACGGACTTCTGTTTTCATGTGTGTAAGACCAAGCCTGGCACAATACGCGTGTATGTAAACAAACGCAGAATGTAATTATGTCTGTGAGCGCTTCAGTTGTTCCCGTATGAGCGAACATTAAAATTGCTCGTGAGGAGCTTTACAGTGATTCCAGTTTGAAGTTGCAAAAATTGGGGGTCCCTGTTGCAAAATGAAATTCCGACTTTGTAAAATTTGGTTGGCTGTTGAAATGTTTGGGAGTCCGATGTATTTTTTTCAGTAGGTCAATGTAATTTTGGGCAAACCTGGTGCATTTTTCCGAAGACTCTGTACAATTCTTGAGAAGTCTCTTGCATTTCTTAGTACCTTGGTTGCACTTCTTGGAAAGCTCACTGTAATTTGAGCGAAGTCCATTATAATTCAAGGAATCACAAAAGAATAATGTTGCTGACTGTCGAAATAAATGCAATGTCTATGGTAGCTGACTTCGGTTCCTTATTTCAAAAGCCAGAACGCGAAGTCAGGACAGCTCCAACCATTTACTATGCAGACCATTTTCTACCACTACCAAAGTAATGGATACTACGTGCAGGACGGTGTGCCGAGTGACGATGAGTCGGACGCTGCCATCGACACGATGCTGAGATTGGAGAAGGTGTCGGAAGACTCCATGTCTGAAGACGATGAGTCCCTGCCAACGCAAGAATCCGTGCCGATGGTAGAAAATGAGGAAGAATTCGAGGAATCTGTGCCACTTGTCTGGACTCTCAAGTCGTGCAGCCCCGAGCAAGTGACTGAATTCATTGCCATAATGCAACAAGAGTCCAAAAAGGTGGGGGAGGCTGCTAAGAAGGCTGGGATAAATCTCTCGACCGCCTACAGACTCTATCGAGAATGGACAAACGGCGGGGGAGAGATTATGCCTGGGTATAAGCCCGCGAGTAAGGTGAAGCCAGCTGGAAACAATCGCAAGTTGTCGGAAACAGAGTGCGGACAAGAGACAGAGAGGCAAGGACAGGGGTGTGGACAAGACAAGACTAGACTAAGAAGGGTATCAGGCACTACTCGACGACATAAGGAATAATACAACATACCGATGACAGACAAGATATACAAAGATGTGTGATATGGATACAAGATAGAGACGTGGGCAAGCGATAGGGACTAATCTACAAACTACGTATTAAGACCTTCATTCTCGATACTAATATGAAGACATACAAATCAGGCCAGAGACAGGAACAGGAGGCGAGCAGGACCGGCAAGACGTGGCTCTACTGATTGAACAGACAAGATGTATGGAAGTACGAGATATATATTCGGCCAAGGACTTGATCAAGACACAGGGATCCTTAGGGCTTGACAGGGACAATGACAAGACAGACGATCAGAACAGAAGTCAACAAGACTGTCATTTGGACATTAAAAAGAATAATGATGATTAAGTATGTAGTATATTCTTGTTCCCTTTTCTTTTTCTGTTCTTTTTCCTCCTTTTCATTTATTTTTTTAACTGCTCAGCTCCTCAATAAAATGTTCATCTGCATTCCTTCGTTATACATCTTATACATCTTCAGCGTATTTGCATAACGATGCCTTCCTTATGTAACTTACATACGTTAGTAGTAGCTTTTTAGATGTTCACAGTCGACGATAATGCCTAAGTTGGAGCCATACTTCGGAACTACAGTAAGGTGTCCAAAAAGGGGGGGGTGTCTGTCAGTCGGGGGTGTCGGCAAAGGGGGGGGGTGTTGTCTGCCTATCAATGACCGTGCAGGCCTAGTTTTTTGGAAGCGAGCAGTTTTCATGACTGATATCGTAAGAATAGCTCATTTATCTTCATACATTCCATACAGCCCTATACAGCCCTATACATCGCTATCCATGTTTAAACAGTTTATACACACATCTTCAGAGGCAACACACCCCCCTCGGGAGAGCTACAGTGACTCAAAAAACTGGTGCAATGTTTTTGAAATTTTGCGAAAAGCTCTATATCTCGGCGTCTACCGCTGCTAGAGATGTGCGACTTGGACCAGTCGATAGCCAGATCAAGGAGGTAGACGACACTTGTATTAAAAGTCCGATTATTACCATATATGGATAAATATGAGCCCTCCAGTATTCGAACCCATTGCACCAGTTTTTTGTGTTGCTGCTGAGGAAATCAGAAAAGCATGCAAGACGTACAAAACCCCTCATAACTCAGTTTCTAACTCGTTAAACTTGTAGTCAGAGGTACCAGGATCAATTCCAGGCATCTACAGCGACGTAAAGCACACTTTCCTTGATACTGATTACCGTTGTGGCATAGATGAAGGCCACCCCCAAGGAAAATGTGTCAGCTGTCCTCAAACTGAGCTATGAAGGCCTCAGTGAGCGTCAGATTCAAGGCAAGACGGGTATCTATCGGACTACAGTTGGTAGAATCAGAAAACTCCACCGTCCGGGGCTGGAGACCTCGAAAGGAGGTCGGCCAAAAGTGGTGCCAAAGCGTCTGGAGAGGGCTATCGTGAGATCTGTGCTCAGCACAGAAGCCGGAATATCCTCCGCCGAGGTCGTCTGAAGGCCCGAGTTAAACGTAAGAAACCGCTCTTGACACCACGCCATGTAAAGGCACGCCTCCAGGTCACCCAAAAGTATGGCTCCTCGACAGCCGATGACTGGAAACGCGTCATATGGTCAGACGAGACCAAAATCTGCCGCTTTGGGTCCAATCTACTTAAATACTCCAGAGTTAAGAGCCGCCCCCCCCACCCCGCCCGCCCAAATTTTTGTGACTTGCAAATTTTTTGGGTGGTGATTTCGCGCTCTGGCAGGGCAGATTTCGACTTTGCTTTTTTTTCTTGTCCAGCACGCCCAACTAGCCTCCATTACGCTCATCTCCAAAACCACCTCCCATCTTTCGCTTGTTTTTTGCAATACACGAATAAAGACGGCTTCAAGCTACCATGCAATACTCATCTTGCTGCACATTGTTGTCATGTCAAGTTAATCCGTCTCGATCCCGATTCTGCTTCATCACGCATGACGAGATTCGTAGACATTGGTGTCATTACCTGGTTGAGACAACTTGAAAATACTTGGAAAAGATGCGCAAGGTTTGGTTTTATTATGTTCAAGTCGAAAAAGTAGCGTTTATGGACCGTACAGCCTGAGGACTATTCGTAAACAAAGAACGACCTGGGTACAAAGCAGTGTATGATACGTTGTCGGCTACCACACTTTTTTTTCTTAGGTAACCTGCCTCGAGAACACTTTTATTATTACGCTTGGACCTCTATTGAACGACACACGAGTTTGTACGCGGAAAGGACGCCATGTCGACCACTCACTTTTTAGTCATTCCGGACGAGACCATGTTATTTTGCTGAAAACGACTTTGCAAGCTTAATCTCCTTAAGTGAGGTCCCCAACAACACTCGATACAGCCCTGACAACCTATGAATCGGCTCACTACACATTATGCGGATATACTGAATGTTACGGAATGGACAAAAGGTAACCTGGAAGAGAGAAAGATACGTGAACGTTGATATATCCGAATATTACGCCCGTGAAACTTGTTTTATTAGTTTTGCGCTATACTTGCAATAAAAGTGTCACTTTTTTTAAGCTCTACCTATCCTATGCTCATGTCATGATATGCTCAGACTGTTCTTGCAACCGGTGAAGGGTATCGACCAAGAGGGTCATTGTGAATGACGAGAGTCCAAAGTTATGTATTATGCGTTATGTATGCTTATCCTATAGCGGAAAGTTTTAAGTTTGTACCTGGGATAGTGAAGACGCGTCCTTCTTTTTCCACACTTTGTATCCTTTTACAAGCATTCAGAATGAACAACACGCAACATTCCTCGACCAATGTCAACGATCGCGAACATGACGATCATGCTGCGATCGTTGAAACTGATCTCGACAATGGAACCGAAATCATCGTTGACATTGCCGACTATGAGAGTCAACTGCAGCGCGACTTGGCTGACAACGGTGAGTCGTGGCTCGCCAAAGACAAGTATGATATCAGCCCCGAAGGTACTGTACTGTATATCTACAGTATACACATACTGTATATCACACTTTACAGGGAAACCGTTTTATTTGCGCTGAAGACTTACATACAGTGTTTCCCGTTTGAAAATCTAAGTCTTGGGGGAACAAAATACAGATTTTCAGTTTCCGAAATCCAACTCTTGGGACTGTAGTAAACTTTTTGGTTGGCTAATAAAGCTTTAGGCTGACCAATCCAATTTTTAGTACGTCAAAATACGGTCTTTTATTATCCAAAAATACATTTTCAAAGTATGCGATCCGGAGAACCTCGTTCAGCCAATCCAATTTTTGGTCAGTCAAAATACAGTTTTCATTATTCAAGAATACAGTTTCCAAGTGATCCGGTTCAGGATCGATGTCCAACTGTAAAGATATAGTATCGAATGGGACATGGCGTCCAAGGAGAGTGTAGGATAAACCGCATACCGATGTTTGCGTATTGCGTATGTGGATATTTAAGAAAAGCTTGGCTCGAGGCCGGTCCTTTATGGAGTCGGAAACGAACGTTACGTGATTATATTCCTTTGATTTTTACTTCGAACATGCAGACGACATTTTTTCACTACCATCCTTCCGGCGATTACTTCCGCGATGGGCCCGACAGCGACCGAGGGGACTACTGTCAAGAACTTGCTTCAGCTGGAGCATCTCTCTGACGATTCCATGTCGGATGAGGAGGAGAATGAAACCCCTGAGATTCCTGAGATCTCCATGGAGGAGCGTGACCTGGGCTTGGTACATCAGCCAGAGTTAATCTGGACTCTGACGAAGTACAAGCCCAGGCAAGTAGCGCAGTTCATTGCCTTGGTGCAGAGCGAGGAGCCAAAAATTGCTCGCGCTGCTGCCAGGGCTGGTATCAGCTCAGCCTCAGCTTACAAGCTGCATAAACAGTGGGTGGAGAATGGTATGAGAGTCCTGCCCGGTTATGTCCCTGTCTCTGAGGTCCGCCCTAAAGGCAATAACCGCAAGCTTACCGAGCGGCACTCTCAGTTTCTTGAGAGCTATGTGGAGCAACATCCTACTTGCTGTATAAAGGATGCTACAGCTGAGCTCTGCAAGGAGTTCGAGGGCTTCTCGATCAGTGATTCGTCGGTTCACCGTCACCTCACCGAGAAGCTATCGTTCACCCTCACTCGGACTAGACCACAAGCGGAGGCTCGGAACTCGGAAGATACCCGAGAGCAGCGCAGACAGTTCGTTGAGCGCCTAGTCGAGCAAGACATTGACTATCGACGGAAATGTGTCTTCATCGACGAAAGCGGCTTTCTGAAGACCATGGTGCGTCCAGTGGCATGGTCAAAGAAAGGAACGCCTGCGAATGTGACGGTGCCAACAAGCCAGGGCGCCAACTTAAGCATCCTCGGCTGTATCTCCCGGCATGGCATCATCGCCCTTTCGCAGCAAGTTCCCGAGCGACGCGAGCAAAAGAAACGCAAGGTTGCCAGTGGGAAGAAATCTGGTCCCCCCCCCATGGTACGACCTCTTCCCACTTCCAGCTGTTTGTGGAGCATGTGGCGAAAGTCCTGAACGAGCATGGCATGCAGAACATGTACTTCGTGATGGATAATGCCTCTATCCACAAAACGTCGGATGTTATTGCGACGATAGAGAAACATCGTCACGTCCCTCTGTTTTTGCCACCATACTCCGCCTTCCTCAATCCCATCGAAGAGTGCTGGGCTAAGATTAAGGCGGAGGTGCGGAAGAATCCGCTGAAAAGCAAAGACAATCTCATCGACCGTATTGAAGAAGCAGCACGGTCTGTCACCGCGAAAAACTGTCAAGGTTGGATCCGCCACTCTCAGAAGTTTTTTGGTAGCTGCCTTTACATGAAGCATCTTTAAATATACTACATTTCTCGCTACCATCCTTTGTCTAATCCTGAACCGCATCACTTGGAAACTGTATTCTTGAATAATGAAAACTGTATTTTGACTGACCAAAAATTGGATTGGCTGAACGAGGTTCTCCGGATCGCATATTTTGAAAATGTGTTTTTGGATAATAAAAAACCGTATTTTGACGTACTAAAAATTGGATTGGTCAGCCTAAAGCTTTATTAGCCAACCAAAAAGTTTACTAAAGTCCCAAGAGTTGGATTTCGGAAACTGAAAATCTGTATTTTGTTCCCCCAAGACTTAGATTTTCAAACGGGAAACACTGTATAATATTATATTACAGGCTTGGCTGCCGTTGTAAAGAACTTCAATGCTGAGACTGAGCCAGATCAGCAAATGGAGAGACCCGCAAAGCGACAGCGCCGAAAGAAAGTGATCTTTACGCACTATTATTATTGCCATCGTCGCGGTGAGAAACGTGTCCAAAAAGCAGCAGCCCCTGGCGGTATATCGGGTCAGATACGTAGCATCCAAAAAGAATCGAAAAAGGTTGGATGCACAGCGCGCTTGACTGTTCGATGCTATCCTGAGAATCCGTCCGATGTGTATTTCAAGTACGAGAACGACCACTCCGGGGATATTCCTGGCAGCACTGAAGACGTGCAATTTCTGCCAAAGTCGAAAGGATTGCGCAACGAAATCATGCAGCATATCAAGAACGGATATTTGCCGCGTGATATCAGTATCGCCTTGCAGCATAAGTACGAGAATGCCGGCCCCACCAAACGAGAATCCTACATCATGACAACAGATATTTATAATATCTATTACCATTATCGCGTTCAAAAATTCTGCAAAGATCAAAATGACTTTATCTCCATTGGACATTGGCTCACGGATTTAGCCTCGCGGGCGTATTTGACCCGGCAGTACACCGACACGCTTGACCAAACCAGCTTCACCTTCGGCTTTGCAGCGCAGTGGCAATTGAACTTGCTTCAGAAAGCGAGATTTTTATCTCTGGATGCTACCCACGACATCAGCATGTATGATCGAGGTATTTTATATACCATCGTCATCCGTCATCCAGTTGCTGGTCGTGGTGTTCCTGTTGCATATCTTGTTACGAATGACCACAGCACAAGACCCCTTGCTTCTTGGTTCTGTTCCTTGAAAGAGAGAAACGTACACCCAGCACGCATTACCATTGACTGTAGTTTGCCCGAAGATAATGCAATTCAAGCTGTTTGGGGTGACCACACGACGGTCCAATTTTGCACCTGGCACGTCATGCATGCCTGGCAGCAAAATATCCGAACTGAGGTGACAGCTTCGCACCGCAACAGGGACGAGCGTGTAATTTCGTACAAGCATGAAATACGAGAGGCGCTGAAGGATATCATGTACGAGAGAAACGTGGATGCATTCCACGAAAAAATGACAACCTTCAACGAACGATGGAGCGAGACTCAGGCCGACTTTTGTCAATACTTCCAACAGCAATGGATGGACAACGACAGATACAAGAAGTGGGCGGCGTGTTATCAGCCAGACATCTATACCAACATGGAAACCAACAATTATGTTGAGTCATGGCATAACCAGCTGAAGACCGTTTATCTGAGACGCCGTCGACAGCACCATCTTGATATTTTCATGGGGATAATGACAACCACCGTCGAATTTGACATTAAAAACCAAATTTGCCGGTTGTCCATGAACGTCGGGAGAATGTCGGCCAATACACGACACGATCGCGAACAGCAGCTTAAAGCTGATTCCATCCCCATGAGCGATTTTGATGAAGCAGTGCAGAAACAAGGCCAATCTTGCTTTTACGTCAGATCCTTCTTCGATGATGATGCTGCATACAAAGTAAGTCGTAATTGAAAAATTGCATTATATTTTCTTCGTTATTAATTGAATATATGGTATTAAAATTGATATCGACCGTGAGCAAAAGACCATTATCTCCTGCCAGTGTAGAAGCTTCCAGGCGCGCCAGCGACCATGCAAGCATATGTATCTTGTTCGTCGCGTGGAAGGAGGTCTTCGTGTACGGATCGAGACACTCACGGAAGCTGAGTCGCTCTCCATTTCGGAGCAGTCATCCTCAGCTGCTGAGTCCTCTGCTGGCTCCATGTACCGGAACGCGACATCGGCAGTCATGCAAGACAAGATCACTGCGGATACTGCCCGTAGACGTATGGCTATTACTGCCAAAAACCTGGCGCGTACACTTGAAAACGGTTCATATCCAGAAGACAAGGCAGAGCGTCTTATAGAGTTGACTGCGCTTCTGGCTGAAATTGATAACGAAGTTATCGAGATGCAAACACGTCCTTCAAACGCGCGTTTCCGTAAGCAATAAAGATGTATACTTTACCTTTTCATCGATACCCTTCACCGGTTGCAAGAACAGTCTGAGCATATCATGACATGAGCATAGGATAGGTAGAGCTTAAAAAAAGTGACACTTTTATTGCAAGTATAGCGCAAAACTAATAAAACAAATTTCACGGGCGTAATATTCGGATATATCAACGTTCACGTATCTTTCTCTCTTCCAGGTTACCTTTTGTCCATTCCGTAACATTCAGTATATCCGGATAATGTGTAGTGAGCCGATTCATAGGTTGTCAGGGCTGTATCGAGTGTTGTTGGGGACCTCACTTAAGGAGATTAAGCTTGCAAAGTCGTTTTCAGCAAAATAACATGGTCTCGTCCGGAATGACTAAAAAGTGAGTGGTCGACATGGCGTCCTTTCCGCGTACAAACTCGTGTGTCGTTCAATAGAGGTCCAAGCGTAATAATAAAAGTGTTCTCGAGGCAGGTTACCTAAGAAAAAAAAGTGTGGTAGCCGACAACGTATCATACACTGTTTTGTACCAAGGTCGTTCTTTGTTTACGAATAGTCCTCAGGCTGTACGGTCCATAAACGCTACTTTTTCGACTTGAACATAATAAAACCAAACCTTGCGCATCTTTTCCAAGTATTTTCAATTGTCTCAACCAGGTAGTGACACCAATGTCTACGAATGTCATCATGCGTGATGAAGCAGAATCGGGATCGAGACGGATTAACTTGACATGACAACAATGTGCAGCGAGATGAGTATTGTATGGTAGCTTGAAGCCGTCTTTATTCGTGTATTGCAAAAAACAAGCGAAAGATGGGAGGTGGTTTTGGAGATGAGCGTAATGGAGGCTAGTTGGGCGTGCTGGACAAGAAAAAAAAGCAAAGTCGAAATCTGCCCTGCCAGAGCGCGAAATCACCACCCAAAAAATTTGCAAGTCACAAAAATTTGGGCGGGCGGGGTGGGGGGGGGCGGCTCTTAACTCTGGAGTATTTAAGTAGATTGCACTACCATCCCTTCTCACTTCGGACAGTCGCGATGCACGTCTCTTTCGCAAGAATATCCGAAAATACAACAACATGCTCGCTTTCTCCTCTGTCGGTCTTCAGACTGATCTATCTGTCGCCAACGAACAGCATGGAGCATATTACCTTCGCGTGATGGGCCGTGTCCATCATCGCATTGGTCCACTTCTGCCAGCTTCCAACCAGCAAGCCCCTATCTTTTCGCAAATCTGGATTTACGACCCAGAGGAGCAACTCCAACACCGAACGCGTCAGTTCCAGGAAGATTCCATCGACCCACTGACCATCCAACGACTGCAAGACATGCTGCAACGCGTGAACCCATTTGCTGCCCCACTGCAGACAGCAGCAGAGCGAATGCGCATTGCGCCTGAGCATGAGTTTGCCATCCGTATCTCGGGCAGTGCCAGTGCTCAGCATGGTCGACAGTTTGACGCCCCCTCCTGCGCTGAGGTCGCCGTCATTTTACCGGGTGAGATGGATTCAGAGCAAGCCGCTGCCACAAGAGATGTCATATACATGACCAAAGCGGGTGAGTTGCAGTCTATCAACGAACTTCACTCGACCTACGACCCGCTGCATTACGTCCTTCTTTTTCCTCGTGGTGAACTTGGCTGGCATCCACGTCTCGGTCTCAATGGCGCTATGCTTCCCGCTAATGCTGCAGCTGCTGATGACGGTGAGGATCACAACGCTGCGGACGGAGACGAGCACGCTGACGGCGACGATGAGCCCCGCGCCAGAGGTAGCCGCACACGCTTGAGAAACGTTTCAAATAGTGTTAAAATTATAATTACACAATATCCTATATTGTTAAATAATTTTATGTTTGGGGTGAATAAAATATCTGCGTAAGTTGCAAAAAAACTTACGGCAGTACTGTTTCCAAAGATAAGTTCTTTGGTTTTTTTGTTACTTTTTAAACAAAAAGTAATGTGAAAGAAATATTGACTACCAATCGTTAAAATTTTAATTTTATAAGTTGCAACAGGAAATATTTCAAATGTGAATAAAGAAATATACTGTTATTTCATAAATAACCATATTTCTAAAATAATTATTATTTACAAAATAATGATTATTTTCTTTTTATGTATTATTTGCAAATTGTATATTTGCTGAAAGAATCTAAATAAAAATTAATAATAGAATAACATTCTATTTATTATTTAACGTTGCTCCTTGAGTACCCGAATGTTTTATGCCTTCATGGTGCAAAAACGATGCGGACAACTGCTCATAAATGCCGGTCATTTGCTGCATGAGTACATCGTCGACAACTACGCCAAAGTGGAAACGCAGAGGCTGAAGTTTGCTCGCCAGCAGCAGTCCCGCCTGCGTGCGGATCTGTATCAAGGCGCAGTGGATGCTGTATACGAAGCTGACGGGGCCCATGTTCTGGCCCGGCAAGTGGGCTCAAGGGTGATTCTTCCTTCGTCGTTTACAGGCGGTCCTCGCTATATGCAGCAGCAATTTCAAGATGCCATGGGTATTGTTCGCGCGCTCGGCAAACCAGATCTTTTTATCACGTTTACGTGTAATCCTAGCTGGCCAGAAATACAGCAGACCTTGGAGCCCGGGCAAGTCCCAAGCGACAGACCAGACCTCATCTGCCGTGTTTTCCATGAAAAAGTCAGGTGCATGATGGAGGATCTCAAGAAGAAGCAAATCTTTGGGGATGTAATCGGTGCTGTTCACGTCATTGAATTCCAGAAACGAGGCCTGCCACACGCGCACATTCTCCTAATCCTTGCCCCGCGTGACAAGCCTCTAACTGTCGAAGACATTGATCCGATCACTTGCGCAGAACTGCCCGACCGCGATAGGGAGCCCGAGCTGTATGAAACTGTGATTGGAAGCATGGTCCATCGTCCCTGCGGTGCATTCGCTCCTAATCAGCCATGCATGGATGGAAATCGATGCACCAAAGGGTACCCAAAACGATTTTCTGCGCAGACCACCATCGACGAGAGAGGCTTTGTGCAGTATCGACGTAGAGATAACACAGCAGACGCCATTCCTCGCCGCAACCCCCGCCATCCTCCCATAGACAACACTTGGGTCGTTCCGTACAACAAGTATCTATCCTTGAAGTACAACACCCACATCAACGTCGAAATCTGCAGTACAGCACAGTCTGTCAAGTACCTGTACAGATACTGTATGTATATAAAGGTCTTGATAGGGCTGCTGCCCGCCTCGGTAATGACCGCGAGCCGCAGGACGAGATCCGTGAATGGCAGAACTCGCGATATATCTCGGCAACCGAAAGCATTTGAGAAACGTTTCAAATAGTGTTAAAATTATAATTACACAATATCCTATATTGTTAAATAATTTTATGTTTAGGGTGAATAAAATATCTGCGTAAGTTGCAAAAAAACTTACGGCAGTGCTGTTTCCAAAGATAAGTTCTTTGGTTTTTTTGTTACTTTTTAAACAAAAAGTAATGTGAAAGAAATATTGACTACCAATCGTTAAAATTTTAATTTTATAAGTTGCAACAGGAAATATTTCAAATGTGAATTAAGAAATATATTGTTATTTCATAAATAACCATATTTCTAAAATAATTATTATTTACAAAATAATGATTATTTTCTTTCTATATATTATTTGCAAATTGTATATTTGCTGAAAAAATCTAAATAAACATTAATAATAGAATAACATTCTATTTATTATTTAACGTTGCTCTTATACATCCGTATTAAGTATGGATATATTATATAAACCTATTTGAAATATAAAATACAGCTATTATACGGCTACTATACAGCTACTATATGTATACATATTATATAAATAATAATAAATTTAAAATGTTAAAAATATTTAAAATATTAAGTTTTTAATCAAATAGAATATTTGGATATGTATATATTAATGTTAATAATTTTTCATCAATGAAATATTTCGAAGAAATATATATACTTAAAACATTTTATATGTGAAATTCAAAGAAAGGAGGATTCTTGAATGAAAGGATGGAATGAAATACATGTGGAATGAATTTGAATTTTACTACTTCTTTATCAAAAAATTATTAACATACCATATCTAGATATGGTTAATATATACAATTATTTCTGATGTATAAGAATATACAATATATATTCCATCTGAAATATAATTTGGATAAAAAATTGAATTTTATCCAAAAATAAAAATGATTATTGAAGAAGCTAAAGCATTTTTATTAACCTTGATATTATATAAAGAAGATTTTTTGAAATATATAGAAGATAATACTAAAATTTATGAAATTAATCTAAATGATGATTATAATAAAATTAAGACTATTTATAATAATGTTCTAAAAGATAAAGTTTTTGATTACAGTTTTGATGGATACATGTATTTATTTAAAGAATTTATAATTAGTGAAGAATTTTATACTGCTTTTTTAATAGAATATGAAATTACTTTTTATCTTGATAACTTTATAGATGATAATATTATTATATTCACTGAATAATAAAAAAATGATAATAACTTTATTTAATGAAAAAGATATAAACTAAAAATTATTATAAAAATTATTTTTTATTGTTTTAAAGAGTTCCAATATTGAGCTTTAACTTCTTCTCCAATAAGATCCTCATCTTTTACATACGAATTATAAGATTTATTGTAATTTCTCCATTTCACAAAATATTCTATACCATCTGTTGTTTCTTTATGTGATATAATATATTGCACTTCAAATTCATTTGAATCTATTGCTTCTTCATCTAGAATCATTTTATTCTTTTGACTACTCTTTTTTATATTACCTTCAGCTAATAATTGATCTAATTTTTCTTGTTGTCTTGATTTCATATTATTAATATTTTCTTTCTTATATAAAGTTTTTGGTGTATTAACTATATTATTGAAACTATCTATATTATTAAAGAAATCAAAATTCTCATCCATCCATAATTTATAATAAGATTTTTCTTCAATATTATTTAATTCAACAAAATGTTTAATATTATATAATAAACAAGCTAATTTAATTTGTATATTAAATGTTCTTTCTTTTGTAATTCTAACATTTGCTCTAGGGCCAAATCTTGAAAATGTATTAGAGAATTTAGCAAAAAATGTTTCAATTGTTGAACGGTAAGAACCTAATTGTTTATTAAAATTACTTTCATCTAAATCTAATGGTACATTTTTTTCTTTTCTTATAGGGAAACAAAAATTATCTAAAGATATAGGTAAACCTATATTATTATATTTAGTTATTACTTCATTTACTACATTTTCATATATACCATCAAATACTAAACAATCTGTTAATTTAAAAAACCTATTTAAATTTATATTTGATATAAACATATTATCATCATTGTTATATTTACAAGGTAGAGACTCAGAAACATACATTACAAAACCTTCACTGCTTATAATAAATTGTGTATTTAAACCATTATTTTTTATTTTATAACTATATAAATCTGATTTTTTCAAATCAATATCTTCTATTATTATTTTATTTGTTCTACCATCCAGTAGTAATGTTATATGTTCAAAATTTGGCGGATTATGTATTTTGCTATATAATAATCTTGAATCATTACTGCTGAAACAATTATTCATTAATTTATCAATCCAATTTTCAAGAAAATCTGCATTATCTATAAATATAGCTTTATAAACTTTATAGAATGAATCATTTGGGTCATACATTTTCATCTCTGAAATAGAGAAACCATTCAATAAAAGTTCAATTATAAGTACACCTTTTTCTATATTATATATAGGGGAAGGTAATTTTATTCTGCTACATATTTCTGTCAGAAAAATAAATACTGGAATTGCACCTAATAAATCATAAACATGATCTTTAACTTTTTGAATTGAAATATAATTTCCAATTTTTGACCTATTGTATTGTTTTTCGATATTAGACTTATACGTATTGTTCATAAAACTCCAATTCTCCTCATAAATATTTTTATATTCAGCATTTAATAAATTTTCATATGAACCCATAATTGAATTTTATCTTATAAACCTAACCTTATATAACCTTATATAACCTTATCCTAACAATATCTTGTATTGTTTCTTTTTATTATTTTTTAAATAAAATAAAAATAAAATTTTTATACTAATACATGCAGGTATTATCCATTGTGTAACCATAAATAAGAATAAATATTAAATATGAAATATAAATATAAAATAAATATACAGCTATCTATACGGCTAAATACAGCTAAATAAAGCTAAATACAGCTAAATACAACTAATCATTTATGATAAGAGAAACGTTTCAAATAGTGTTAAAATTATAATTACACAATATCCTATATTGTTAAATAATTTTATGTTTAGGGTGAATAAAATATCTGCGTAAGTTGCAAAAAAACTTACGGCAGTGCTGTTTCCAAAGATAAGTTCTTTGGTTTTTTTGTTACTTTTTAAACAAAAAGTAATGTGAAAGAAATATTGACTACCAATCGTTAAAATTTTAATTTTATAAGTTGCAACAGGAAATATTTCAAATGTGAATTAAGAAATATATTGTTATTTCATAAATAACCATATTTCTAAAATAATTATTATTTACAAAATAATGATTATTTTCTTTCTATATATTATTTGCAAATTGTATATTTGCTGAAAAAATCTAAATAAACATTAATAATAGAATAACATTCTATTTATTATTTAACGTTGCTCTTTGGCGTCTTTACTCTTTCCGTCTCCACCAACAAAGTCCTACTATTTGTAGGCTAGATGTGCATCTTCCTGGCATGGAGCGAGTCTACTTTCGTGACGATGACAACATTGCACGTCTGTTAGATCGTCCACGGGTGACAAAACTCACAGCATGGTTCGCGCTAAACACCACCGATCCCGATGCTCGCCAACTAGCCTACGCCGACATCCCTGGGCGCTACTCTTTCAACAAGCGCGATCGACGGTGGGTGGCAAGAACAAACTCGAGATCTGCCATCGGGCGTCTGTACTTTGTGCAGCCTCGCGATATGGAGCGGTATTCGTTGCGTTTGCTTCTGCTAAATGTTCGAGGCGCAACCTCGTGGGACTTCTTGAAGACCGTTGAGGGGGTTCTCCACCCAACATTTCAGGCTGCCGCAATCGCACTTGGCTTGCTGGACAACGATCAAGAATGGGAAGACTGCTTGGAGGAAGCATGCACTTTCCAGGTTTCAGCAACAAAACTTCGCGAGCTCTTTGCAATCGTTTTGGTGTTCTCGAATCCTGATTCTCCTGAGCATCTTTGGACACGATTTCGAGATCATTTTGCTGCAGACCATATCCATGCGCAACAGCGTGTTGGTGGCCCGGACGCGGTTGATCGTGAGCTCGCATATGACATTGCTCTGCACGGCATCGATGAAGCCCTCCGCCAAATCAGCAGCTCCCTTTCGGCCTTCATTACCTTGCCTACCCCGCGCCCACTCACCGACATTGCGACCGCCACCATGGCACAACAGCCAGAAACGAGAACACGCGCCCAAGTATCTGACGACCTTGCCACTCGCGTAAATTCGTTAAATGACAATCAAGCGCGCATATATCAAGAAGTGGCGAGGACATTGGCAACCGATGATAATAATTATCAGCCGAGGTTATTTTTCGTCGACGGCCCGGGTGGCACTGGCAAGACGTTTCTATATAACGTTCTTATAGACCATGTCTATGCCGAGGGCTACGGTTCCACGCCAGTCGCCGCATCAGGCATTGCTGCACTCTTGCTGACCGGAGGAAGAACCGCACATTCAACCTTTGGTCTTCCTCTCGACCTGAATGAGCACTCCACCTGTGGTCTGCAAATCCAATCCGTTAGAGCGCGCTCCCTCCGGGAAAGTAAGCTCATTATTTGGGATGAAGCCCCCATGATGGATCGTTTCGCGGTTGAGGCCGTCAGCCGCTTTTTTCAAGACTTGATGGGTAGTACTGACCGGATGCTAGAGCGCGTGCCATTCGGTGGGAAGATTGTCGTGTTTGGTGCCGATTTTCGGCAGACATTGCCCGTCATTCAAAATGCAGATCAAGCGGGAATTGTAGGTCGATGTCTCAAAAGCTCGCCTCTTTGGCAGCATGTTCAGGTGCGGCATCTGCAACAGAATATGCGAGTTCAACGAGCAGTAGTCAACGGTGAAGACCCCACAATTATTCAGCAATTTGCTGATTATCTTTTGCGCATTGGTGATGGACGCGAAGCTCTCGTGCGAGAAGGCACATCTTTTGAGGACTGTATCGCTCGTGGCGATTACGATCGCATAATCGATCACACATGGCCTTCGCTTCGAACACACCAAGCGCAAGATAACACGCGCATTTTTACCTCTGCGGCTATCCTCACTCCACTGAATGAAGTGACCGCACGTATTAATGAACGTGCTATGAGGCTGATGCCAGGAACATCACGCATATTTACCGGCGTTGATACTCCCGTTGACGCTCAAGACGGTAATTTGTACCCACCAGAATTTCTAAATACCCAAACGCCGTCTGGCATGCCACCTTTCCAGCTGGAACTGAAGGTTGGACAGCCCATCATGCTCCTGCGAAATCTCAAGCCGCAGCATGGGCTATGCAACGGTACGAGATTGATCTGCCGGCAATTGCTAAGCTTTATCATCGTCGCTGAAATTGCCCTTGGTGAGCACACAGGTAATTACATGATTTTATATTTTAGTCTTTATGATTCTTTTAATTCAGTAACTTGCCACCATTTTGGATATCAGGACAAATAGTCCATATACCTCGAATTAAGATGCGCACGAAGGATACAGATCCTATTGCATTTCAAAGAAAACAGTTTCCCGTCCGGCCCGCGTTTGCTATGACAGTTAACAAGAGTCAAGGGCAGACATTAGAGCGCATGAGTTTATTCCTTCCTTCCCCGGTTTTCACTCATGGCCAGCTCTATGTAGCTCTCTCCCGCGTCTCATCTCCTTCGTCCGTCCACATCTTCCTACCGTTGCCAAATTCACCAAACTCATCCGCTATTTTACCTGCACCTAATATCACGCGCAATGTAGTGTATACTGAAGTCCTCAACTAAGTTTTATACCTACTAAATTCTATACATATGCTACATATGGCAGAACACTTCCGCATATTATGTTATATCCAAAGCTGTACAAAATCAGACGCATTCAGCGTCAGACAGGAGACAAATTTTTTGCTCTTTCCTTTCTTTCGTAAACACCCACGCAGGCGCCTTGAACAACAACACTTCCCTCGACACCCATTGCGTGAGATGCTCCTTGGAATGAGAATCATTGGCAACAGATGAATGGCTCATCATCGTTTACATGAGCTTCCGGTAAATTACGCAAAACGCTATTCTCTCATAGTAAACTTTACTCAAAGCGCGCTCCAGAACTCTTCTTTAACCGACCACATCGTCTATCGACAACGTCCCCGCTTTTCGCAACTAAGAACGTGCTCGCTTTATGAATGTCCTCCTTCATTAACCTCATCACGATGCACATCATGAGCTTCAGCAATCGCATCACCATCGCATCTCACAATCGGGTGCCCATCATGACTTCATCAGCAGTTTGCGGTTCGGTACCTCTCCACCACAGCATTTGCAGGTTGTCTCGCCCTATATACGTTCTTCACGTGGACGCGTCCTGTTCTCGCCTTTTCAATCATTTCCTATCACTTTTGAGACCAAGTGCAAGCGTCTCGGCTTATTCCCCAGGCATATCAGGTACCCACTTGCGACACTCACCACGTCTCTTCCTGTAATTAAAATAAGCTGTTCTTTTCACCGTGTGTCTATCCATATTGCGTCTACCTGTATATGAAGTATCAAGTCCATCCGAGATCTGTATCATCTTGATCCATCATCGACTGCCCGTGCGCGCCTTAAGCGTGACAGCACATATCAGGTATATCAAAGACATATATGAAACTTTTCTTCCTGTAACTAAAATGAGCTGTTCTTTTCACCGTGCGTCTATCCATATTGCGTCTACCTGTATATGAAGTGTCAAGTCCATCCGAGATCTGTGTCATCTTGATCCATCATCGACTGCCCGTGCGCGCCTTAAGCGTGACAGCACATATCAGGTATATCAAAGTCATATATGAAACTTTTTTTCCCGTAAATAAAATGAACTGTTTTTCTTACAAAGTATATGTCCTGTTGCGATATGACGATGTATGACGTTTGAAACCCTTTTTTTGCCCCGTCGTGTTGCGCTTGGATGGACTTGAGACTAGCAGCAAGTTTCGCTTTTGTGCTAAGGTTGCCAGCCCGGATTGTTGCGAATTATCTCCCCCAGGAGGAATTATGACTGAGCCGCCAACGCCTGTCAGCGTGCTACAATAAATAGATATAAATGTTGATACTCCTGCTGTCTTCTATGTCACAGAGTCTATAATGAAAGTATATTTACTAATGTTCAAACTATCTGCTTCCATATTTGAGGCCTGCGTGCTATAGGATTGGTCAGCATCGTTTACATTAATAAAGCACAACTGGAACTCATATTGAGAATGTCATAGTGTAAGAAATAGGTGCATGCTCGGTGACCGGTGAAAGCTTGGATCCGTTGGATGAAGGCCTTCTCTGAGCGGATACATGCATTAATGAAATGGATGTATGCATTAACGGAATGGATGCATGTATTAACGAAACGGATGCATGCACTATTGAAATGGATGCTTACATTAATGAAATTGACGTATCTGTTCTAGGTGTGGATGCAGCCGTTATGTCGGCCGATGGACGTGTTCTTTAGGTGGATATACGAATTTAGAATGGATAAATGCTGGGTGCAGATGAATGTACGGTCTATGGAGATATATGGGCAGGTTTCTTTGATGGATACTTACATTTTCGCGATGGATGCACCCGCTATTGAGATGGATGCATATTTCCTGGGTGGATGTGCACATACAGGATCTTTTTAATAAAATTGTTATCGGGCATTATATTGTCGCAAACTAGATTAAATCCATCACTTTGATGGAAGCGCTTCGGTCTTCAGGGCTTGCTTATATGATGACACAGGTTCGATCTCGGGTATTGCCAGTTGAGAAAACTTTTGCGAGCCGGCTTTGCGGTTCCGCACCGCATCATTGAGATTTTTTTTACTTTGAATTTTTCCCATTTCCCTTCAAGGAATCGTGCATACTGTCCGCAAATCGCCAAGACCCTTTTTATCCAAGCTGTTCTTGCTTCAGTTGTTTATGATGATTCTTTGCTTTTGCAGCTTTGTAGTTATGTATTCCGATTTTCACGCAATTTTAAGTGTCGTTAATAACTCGACATGATATAACGCAACGCTACAGAGAGACGGGGCGGTATAGTAGATAGACAGCGTTACATAACGCTTTGTACTGTAAAATTGAATGAAAGGCCCGAGGATAATGCAGAAAGAGTTTATAAAGTTCCAGCAGCTACAGCAAGTAATACCATTGGGTTCGACGAGTGCGGTACAATTACTTTCTAATCTGACACGAAGCGCTTTCCAGTTTCCACTAGGAGTAAGTTACATACTAGCAAAGTTAATAGCTGGGTGTAGATCTATGTTTCAACATTTCCAACAGAAACAAGATCACTCAGCCGTTAATAATGTAGCTTGAAGACAACTAAAATCTTATACATAAAGCTCTACTGACAGCCATATCATGGAGCTTTTAGCCGGCCAGACATACAAACGATAGCAAATGGTATTCATACTCAAAATCGCGCCAGTCGGATTAAGAACGGGGGTTTGGGGGCTGGCCCCCAACAAGCTTTGCGACGCGGGAAGAAGCAAGCCGAAGATCAAGTGGAGGTTGTGATGACCCGAAGCCGCAGGCGAAGGGGCTCAATTACACCCGGAGCGCAGTTCGAAGGTTTGCGAATGACCGCAGCGAAGCGGTCGCAAAGCTTGTTTTTAAATATAGAAAATGATTTTCTACATCCTTTTTTCTTAATTTATAATATACACCTAGTTCACCATCATCACAATATTCACATTTAGTTTTTAATGATAAATAATCTTTTTGAAATAAATACCCAATAGCTTTTTCTTCATCTATAAATATATCATGTAAATTCTTATATGCTTCAATATTAAAAATGGTTAAAGGGTAAAATAACTGACGAGAATTTTTATCAAAAATTTTACAATCTTATATATAAAAAAAAACCCACCGCTGAAACTCAGCTAACTTTTTTACTAGAATACAAAAAAGGAAATTTTTAGGAATAAGCCATCAAAACACACACACAAAGGCTCCAAAAAAGCGAACAAGCTCCTTATGATCACCCCGGTTTTTACTACAGAATCGTGTTCTACATCATTGAAGCTATCCTCAGTGCAAGTATGAGGTCGGTACGTTGACTTTGACCCATGTGACTCGCAATCGTCATCTCAACCAAGAGGGGCCTTCTCAGCCAAAAGTAAGAATTGTGCTTTTCTCTGTTATGAATACACTTTTCTTATGATCACCCCACTTTTTATTACAGAATCGTGTTCTACATCATTGAAGCTATCCTCAGTACAAATATGAGGACGGTACGTTGACTTTGACCCATGTGACTCGCAATCGTCATCTCAACCGAGACGCGCCTTCTCAGCCAAAAGTAAGAATTGTGCTTTTCTCTATTCTGGATACACTTTTCTTACGTTCACCCCACTTTTTATAACAGAATCGTGTTCTACATCATTGACGCTATCCTCAGTACAAGTGTGAGGTCGGTACGTTGACTTTGACCCATGTGACTCGCAATCGTCATCTCAACCGAGACGCGCCTTCTCAGCCAAAAGTAAGAATTGTGCTTTTCTCTGTTATGAATAAACTTTTCTTATGATCACCCCACTTTTTATAACAGAATCGTGTTCTATATCATTGGAGCTAACCTCAGTGCAAGTATGAGGTCGGTACGTTGACTTTGACCCATGTGGCTCGCAATCGTCATCTCGACCGAGGCGCGCCTTCTCAGCCAAAAGTAAGAATTCTGCTTTTATCCGTTATGAATACACTTTTCTTATGATCACCCCACTTTTTATAACAGAATCGTGTTCTACATCATTGACGCTATCCTCAGTACAAGTGTGAGGTCGGTACGTTGACTTTGACCCATGTGACTCGCAATCGTCATCTCAACCGAGACGCGCCTTCTCAGCCAAAAGTAAGAATTGTGCTTTTCTCTGTTATGAATACACTTTTCTTATGATCACCCCACTTTTTATTACAGAATCGTGTTCTACATCATTGAAGCTATCCTCAGTACAAATATGAGGACGGTACGTTGACTTTGACCCATGTGACTCGCAATCGTCATCTCAACCGAGACGCGCCTTCTCAGCCAAAAGTAAGAATTGTGCTTTTCTCTATTCTGGATACACTTTTCTTACGTTCACCCCACTTTTTATAACAGAATCGTGTTCTACATCATTTACGCTATCCTCAGTGCAAGTATGAGGTCGGTACGTTGACTTTGACCCATGTGACTCGCAATCGTCATCTCAACCAAGAGGGGCCTTCTCAGCCAAAAGTAAGAATTGTGCTTTTCTCTGTTATGAATACACTTTTCTTATGATCACCCCACTTTTTATTACAGAATCGTGTTCTACATCATTGACGCTATCCTCAGTACAAGTGTGAGGTCGGTACGTTGACTTTGACCCATGTGACTCGCAATCGTCATCTCAACCGAGACGCGCCTTCTCAGCCAAAAGTAAGAATTCTGCTTTTATCCGTTATGAATACACTTTTCTTATGATCACCCCACTTTTTATTACAGAATCGTGTTCTACATCATTGACGCTATCCTCAGTACAAGTGTGAGGTCGGTACGTTGACTTTGACCCATGTGACTCGCAATCGTCATCTCAAACAAGAGCGGCCTTCTCAGGCAAAAGTAAGAATTCTGCTTTTATCCGTTATGAATACACTTTTCTTATGATCACCCCACTTTTTATTACAGAATCGTGTTCTACATCATTGCCGCTATCCTCAGTGCAAGTATGAGGTCGGTACGTTGACTTTGACCCATGTGACTCGCAATCGTCATCTCAAAGCAGGAGGAGCCTTCTCAGCCAAAAGTAAGAATTTCGCTTTTCTCTATTCTGGATACACTTTTCTTATGATCACCCCACTTTTTGTTACAGAACCGAACTCTACATCATTGAAGCTATCCTCAGTGCAAGTATGAGGTCGGTACGTTGACTTTGACCCAAGTGACTTGCAATCGTCATGTCAACCAAGAGGGGTCTTCTCCGGCAAAGGTACGAATTGTGCTTTTTTAAGAATGCACTTTGTTTATTATTGGGCTGGACTCTGCTTTGGATTCTGTGGTCGATGATTCGTAAGAGTGCTGCCTGTAGGGCTATGATGGCCCGATCGACGTTTGTGACATGGGTGTCATGTGTGGAAAACAGTCATGCGAATAATTCAGGAACAATAAATATGATTTCATGCTTTATTTTATTTACTTTTTTGCTCTTCTCGGTTCTTTTCGTGTCTGAAGTACATAATATCATGCCTGCCCAGCGTAGACCGTGCCGTTGCGGTTCGATAAATCACTCTCGCATTTCTCATCAGTCCTGCCCTTTGAATCCGGTTAACCTCAGGACGCGTCGTTGTCGCTGCGGTTCAACGACCCACAGCAGGGTTTCGCACCAATTCTGCCCACTTAATCCTGCGAATGCAGTGATAGATAACGTTGTGGGCGTTGCAGAGTACGTTTACCTAAAGGAATACTATGTGCAAGCACTGACATTAGCATTGACATTGTCTTCATCAGATCCCCGATCGTCATCGCTCATGTTGATTCTCAAAGTGATCCTGATGCTGATCGAGATGAGGAAGGGCATAGAGATCTACTTTGCTGCCGCTGTGGTTCGAGCACCCACCGACGAATCTCTCACCGCGACTGCCCGCTAAATTCAGCGAATTTGAATGAAACCGCGATCGAAGCTGCAGAAATGTAAGTCTAAGCGTTGCTTCTGTTATTCGGCTGGCAATTAACAGCTTTAAATCTGCAAAATCACTATAGTCAACGCCGACAAGATAATGTCCTTTTGGAATCAGCATCCATGGAAGATATTCAGTACATGGCTGATGACGATACGGCCACTGATGGGTAAGTCAATATATCTAGCGATCGAGTACTTTATGGCTAAATCGATATGAATCATGTAGGGATGCAGCAGTCGAGGCCGACGCGGTTTTCAGCCCTAATTTCCCAACCTTCTATCGCGTTGCCCGCCAAAACGTATTCACCGAAGACGTTGTGACGGGATCAAACGTCAACGACGGACGCCATATTCTGCCTGTCCACCTGAAATCGTGTCCTTTTTGTCATGCTCAGCTATTCTCTTGGGAAAAGGTCAGGGGATCAGTCGATAACCCCATCTTCAACATTTGTTGCCAGTCTGGGAAAGTCCAAATTACTCTGCCCGATGCCCTGCCGGACCCTCTTCCCCACCTACTTACATCCAGCTCGCGCGATGCAAGACTTTTCCGGCAAAACATACGCCGGTACAACAACATGCTCGCTTTCTCATCCATTGGCCTCAGCGTCGATCAATCTGTCTCGAATAATCAGCATGGAGCGTATTGTCTACGGGTTATGGGTCGCGTTCATCACCGGATCGGTCCACTCCTTCCTGCTACAAGTCAACAAGCCCCTGTCTTCTCGCAAATTTGGATTTATGACCCGGAAGATCAAGTCGGTCATCGCATCTCCCAGTTTCGTGAAGACAGCATCGATCCTTTGACGGTACAAAGACTCCAAGACATGCTGCATACTGTCAATCCTCTCGCTTCACAGCTTCAGTCGGCAGCAGAGCGCATGCGCATCCACCCTGGCGACAATTTTGCTGTTCGCATTTCAGCCAATGCCAGTAGGCAACAAGGACGGCAGTTTGACGCCCCAACGTGTGCCGAAGTTGCCGTTATTTTGCCGGGCGAGATGGATTCGGAGCAGGCAGCTGCTACCAGGGATGTCATTTACATGACCAAAGAAGGGGATCTCAAGTATATAAACGAACTGCATCCATTGTACGATCCGCTGCATTACGTCCTCCTATTTCCTCGTGGCGAAACTGGCTGGAACACGCGCCTAGGTTTAAATGGTACCATTCTTCCTGAAAATCATTCTTCGGATTTTGGCGACCTTCACACTGCTGACCGCGACATGCACGGCGATGACGACGGCGACGTTCAGGATAGGGGCAGCCGGTCGCGTCTGACAACTCGCATGTACTATGCGTTCATGGTACAAAAGCGGCACGGCCAGTTACTCATCAATGCCGGCCGTTTGCTGCATGAATACATCGTGGATAACTACGCCAAAGTGGAGACACAGCGGCTGCGATATGCTCGGCAACAGCAGTCTCGCCTGCGAGCTGATTTATATCAGGGAGCAGTGGATGCTGTTTATGAGGCAGATGGTGCCCATGTTCTCGCGCGGCAAGTCGGATCTAGGGTCATCCTTCCTTCGTCATTTACGGGTGGTCCTCGATACATGCAGCAGCAATTCCAAGACGCTATGGGTATCGTTCGCGCACTTGGCAAGCCAGATCTTTTCATTACATTCACATGTAATCCAAATTGGCCGAGATTCAGCAGAGCTTAGAGCCCGGACAGGTTGCCAGTGACAGACCTGATCTCATCTGCCGCGTCTTTAACGAGAAAGTCAAATGCCTTCTGGAAGACCTCAAACAGAAGGAGATATTCGGGACTGTACTTGGCGCTGTGCATGTCATTGAGTTCCAGAAGCGCGGCCTTCCTCACGCGCACATACTTTTGATTTTGCACCCTCGTGACGAACCATTGACAGCCGATGACATAGATGCCATCACCTGTGCTGAGCTGCCGGACCGGGCTACTGAGCCAGCGCTTTACGAGACTGTTCTGGGTAGCATGATCCATAGACCCTGTGGTTTATTCAATCCGAATTCACCATGTACCGATGGCAACCGCTGCACGAAAGGATTTCCAAAGCCGTTTTCTACACATACCGTCATTGACGAAAGGGGTTACGTCCAGTACCGCCGTCGAGATAATTCTGCGCAAGCTATCCCTCGGTCCAACCGCAACCATCCCCCGATCGATAACTCATGGGTCGTGCCGTACAACAAGTACATTTCATTGAAGTACAACGCCCATGTGAATGTCGAAATTTGCACGACAGCTCAGTCTGTAAAATACCTGTACAAGTATGTGTACAAAGGCATTGACAGGGCATCTGCACGACTGGACAACGATGAACAAGACCTCGACGAAATCCGCCAATGGCAAAATACTCGATACATCTCGGCTACAGAAAGCATTTGGCGTCTTTACTCCTTCCGGCTCCACAACCAGTATCCTACCATCTGCAGACTAGATGTCCATCTTCCAGGAATGGAGAGAGTCTATTTCCGAGATGACGATGATGTCGCCCGGCTCCTTGATCGACCGCGCATCACAAAGCTTACCGCATGGTTCCGTTTGAACGAGTTAGACGAAGAAGCCCGGCAACTTGCCTACGTGGATATCCCCAAAAATTATTCTTACGATCCGCGAAACAAACGGTGGATAGCCAGGACCAATTCAAGATCGGCAATTGGACGATTATACTTTGTCCAGCCTCGAGATTTGGAGCGCTATTCTTTGCGCTTATTGCTTATCAACGTCAGAGGTGCAACATCGTGGGACTCTTTGAAGACTGTCGAAGGGTTTATACACCCAACCTTTCAAGCTGCCGCCATTGCCATGGGTCTTTTGGACAACGACCAGGAATGGGAAGATTGCCTAGATGAGGCATGTACATTCCAAGTTTCAGCCGAAAAGCTTCGGCAGCTGTTTGCTATTATTTTGACGTTTTCGAATCCTGCATCACCTGGCCACCTTTGGGAGCGTTTTCGCGACCACCTTGCAGCTGATCACATATATGCGCAGCAACGCCTTAATGACAGCAATGCCGACGTTGACCACCAGCTCGCGTACGATGTCGCTTTGCACGGTCTTGATGAAGCACTCCATGAAATAGGCAGCTCTCTTTCCGCTTTTGGTTCTTTGCCGACTCCCCGCCCGCTGACCAGTATCGCGACAAGTGCCATCGCATCACAAGCAGTTCATCGCACTCCTGAGCAAGTAGCTGAAGGTCTGCCCGGCCGTATTCGCGCTTTGAATGCTGATCAGGCCAACATATATCAAGAGATCATTTGCGCATCCCTGACCGATAGCACGTCGCAGCCGAAGATATTTTTTATCGATGGTCCAGGTGGCACGGGCAAGACATTTTTGTACAACGTTTTAATTGATGGTCTCTACGCCGAGGGCCACGAGACGACGGCTGTTGCTGCATCCGGTATCGCTGCTCTCTTGCTTACCGGCGGCCGGACAGCGCATTCAACTTTCGGTCTTCCTCTGGACTTGAACGAGCACTCTACTTGCAGCCTACAGATCCAGTCGGTCAAAGCGGGCGTTCTCAAGAGAAGCAGGCTGATAATTTGGGACGAGGCTCCTATGATGGATCGTTTCGCAGTTGAAGCTGTCAATCGCTTCTTTCAGGATTTGATGGGTAGCGTTGATCGGGCCTTGGAGCAAGTACCATTCGGGGGTAAGACAGTTGTCTTTGGTGGCGACTTTCGCCAAACGCTTCCTGTCATCCAAAATGCCGACAAATCCGGTATTATTGGTCGCTGCATAAAGAGCTCTCCTCTGTGGCACCACGTACAAATACGTCGTCTCCAGCAGAACATGCGAGTCCAACGAGCTGTCTCGAGCGGTCAAGATCCCGCGATAATCCAGCAGTTTGCTGATTATCTTTTGCGCATTGGAGATGGTCGTGAGCCGCACGTTGAAGGATCCATGATACCATCAGATGACTTTATCTCGCTCCCGCGTAATTGGTGCACTTTTGTTGCTCGCGATGACTATGATCGTATCATCGATCACACATGGCCGTTCCTTCGCACACACCAACAACATCAAAGGAATCATGCATTCACATCTGCCGCAATCCTCAGTCCGTTAAATCGAGTGGCGGCGCACATCAACGACCGCGCAATGCAGCTGATGCCGGGCCAGTCTCGTGTATTTACAGCAATTGACACACCAGTTGATGCGCAAGATGGAAATCTGTACCCACCTGAATTTTTAAATACGCAAACTCCATCCGGCATGCCGCCTTACAAACTCGAACTAAAGGTTGGCCAACCTATCATGCTGCTTCGGAACCTCAAGCCCCAGCACGGTTTATGCAACGGTACAAGGTTGATATGCCGACAATTCCTTCGCTTCATCATCGTCGCCGAGATTGCAGTTGGTGAAAACACAGGCATGTACTATAGACCATTTCTACTTTTGTTCATTTGATTTATTAATTCTGATCGTCTTGCAACAGGTCAAATCGTACACATACCTCGCATCAAAATGCGCACAAAGGACACAGATCCCATTGCATTCCAAAGAAAGCAATTCCCTGTACGGCCTGCCTTTGCCATGACGGTCAACAAGAGTCAGGGACAGACGCTCGACAGTATGAGTCTATTCCTTCCTTCGCCTGTTTTTACTCATGGCCAGCTCTATGTCGCACTCTCCCGTGTCTCATCCCCTTCTTCCGTTCATGTTTTCCTTACGCTACCTGATTCACAGAATTCGACCGCCACTTTACCACCACCTAACATTACCCGCAATGTGGTATATACTGAGGTTCTTAATTAGTTCTCCATATCTTAAATACAATATCACAATTTTCAAAGAATACTTCAGCACTATCTTTTAGATCGACCATCTATGAAATTGTCTGTCCCGCCGAGATACAAAAACGCTACCCTCTGATTAAGAAAACGGGGGTTTGGGGGCTGGCCCCCAACAAGCTTTGCGACGCGGGAGGGAGCAAGCCGAAGATCAAGTGGAGGTTGTGATGACCCGGAGCCGCAGGCGAAGGGGCTCAATCACACCCGGAGCGCAGTTCGAAGGTTTGCGGACGACCGCAGCGAAGCGGTCGCAAAGCTTGTTTAAATAAATTTTAATGGTTAGAAGGTATTATAGGTGACAAGTGTAATTCAGTAGAAATATAAATTATTTATCATAAAAGTTTTTTCGAAATAAATCCAAATTATAATTACAGACCAAAAATAAACCATTTTTGAAATAATTAGAACTTTTAACAAAATATTATTTTATGTTACCATTTGAATTTTATGTTAAACAAAATATATTTTACATTTATTGAAACAATTTTAAAATTACCCTTTTTATTACAAATCCTCTGACATTGCAGAAGATTTATTATTTTTACTTTTATTATTATTGATATCGTTTGTATTAATTTTTAATTTATTTTTATTTTTATTCTTATTTTTATTTTTAGGTTCACTAATATTATATTCTTCTAACATAATTCTTTTATATTAAAATCATTATTATTTATAATTAGGTCTATAATAAAACTATTATTTATATTTTTTTTAAACTCTTGATCTTCAAAAGGATTCATATTTTATTGAATTTATTAATTTCTATTAGCTGACCATATATAAGTTTACACGGTTTATTTCTAAATCAGATATTATATTTAGATAAATAATGGGACCAAATTGATACTATTATATGTAAATTTTATATACAGTAAGAAGAAAATGAATATTTATATATCATATAGAAAGATAAAAGTATTTTATATAAAAGAACGGATTTATTAATCCCTTTTTATAATATTTATATTTTTTCTTTATTAACAATAACACAAGGTAATTCTGGGTGTTTTAATTTAAAATAATTTCTTTTAAAGTATTCTTCAACATTTACATATCGTTTTCAACTACTATTGTAATGCTTTTATTATAGGCATATCTACTAAAATCTACTATTACATAATAAACGCTTACATATAATCTTTTAATATCATTATCAATCAAGAAATCTTCCATTTCTAATATAAATTGATTATATTCATAATTATAATCATTTTCCATTATATTGTCATCATAAATATCTTTAATTATTTCATTATGTTCTATAAAATTTATTTCATATAATTTTTTATTATTATTTCCTGCTAATAGTGTAAATCTTTCAGCATTAAGAGAAAGATCACCTAAAAAAAATTTGAATTCTAATTCAAAAGGCATTTTTATTATTCTTAATTAATAATAATTTTTATTTTATTTCAAAATTCAATTTTTTGATCCAGAATCTATTAAATTAGTATATTTATACCTAAAATTATATATCCTATATTAGATATCTTCATATATCTAGTTAGCTGTACTATTGCTAAGAAATTCATTAAATATATCTTTTGATTTATTTTTATTTCTCCATTTAAATTCATTAAAATGTTTAATTAAATGTTTCTTACCTCTATATTGTGGTTTTATTTTTCTCTTTATTAGTCCCCACATATTTTCTACATTCTGTGTATGTATGCATTTATCTTTTTTATCTACATAATTCTTAGAATGGTTTATCATTTTATGATTATAACCTATATTTTTTAAATTATGATAAGATTTAAATGAATCTGTATAAATTATAGATCCAGGTTTTACATTTCTTTGTATAAAATCTTCACAAGTTTTCCTATCTCTTTTATCAACTATCTCTATATGATAATCTTTATTTTTATTATTAGGTGATGTCCTATTAGTTATACCAATAACCCATGTTTGGCCTTTTTGTAATCTGCCTTTATTATATTTTCTTCTAGACATCATAGATTCATCAATTTCACAATAGTCACCAAATATTACTTTTTTATTTTCTTTTTGAAATATTTCTCTAAATATATTACTATATCTTGTTATTGTTTTTGGTGATTTTACTAAGGAAGCATAAATACTTTTTCTTGGAGTCTCTTTTAGATATTCATACAATATGTGCAATATTTCATTTACAGGTAATTTTTGATTAGCAAATACAGTATTTTTAAATATCGAAAATGATTTTCTACATCCTTTTTTCTTACATCTATATAATTTTAATTTATAATATACACCTAGTTCACCATCATCACAATTTTCACATTTAGTTTTTAATGATAAATAATCTTTTTGAAATAAATACTCAATAGCTTTTTCTTCATCAATAAATATATCATGTAAGTTTTTATATGCTTCAATATTAAAAATATTATCTAGAGCTTTTTGCTTATATATAATTTTTTCTTCATTTACTATTTTTTTTAAATTTTCTTTTTTTTTTTTGGTTCTTTTTACATTTTTTAATATATTACGTTCTTTTGCACTAACATCATCAATACACCAATTTTCATATTTTAATATTTGACCATATTCTAAATTGTTTTTCATAGTTTTGTTGATATTTATCATATTTTTCATAAAAGCCTTAGATTTATAATTAGTTTTCATATTTTTCATAGATTTTTGTGATAAAAGAAGGTGTTTTGATTTCATTTTGAACTGGATTAATAATAAAAGTAAAATATATAATAATAATAATTTTTTATTAAAGAAATAGGTTAGGAGGTATTATAGGTGACGAAATAAAATTGAGAAAAATTAACAAATTCTTATCATAATATTTTTTATGAAAATATTAAATTTACATCAAAATTTCATTTTTATCTTATTTTTAGATTTATATAAAAAGGTAAATATTAACATATTTCTTAATTATTAATGATATTTTTATTTTCTTATAATAATGTTAGTTTTAAGTTATTTATATATTTACAGATCCTCAGACATTGCTGAAGATTTATTAGTTTTATTATTTTTTAAATCATTTGTATTGATTTTTAACTTATTTTTATTTTTATTCTTACTACTTTTACTTTTAGAAGCTATGGTAGAATACTCATCTACCATAAACTTATACTCATATTTAATTTTATCACATTTTAAAGTATATATAATAATATTATTTTTACATTTTTTTATATTAAATTCTTTTATATTAAAATCATTATTTTTTATTATTAGGTCTATTATATAACTATTATTTATATTATTTTTAAAATCGTTATCTTCAAAAGGATTCATTTTTTTATAATAGTTCATATTCTATAATGTATGTATAAGTATGTTTTGTTAGTTTATACCTAAATTTCTGTATTTATATTTTATTATTTATAGTAAATATCAAAAAGATAAGAATATTTATAATTTCAAAATTTAGTTTATAATATTTGAATAGAAATAATATCTTTTATAAAGAAACGGATTTTTAAATCCGTATTTGAGAAATTTATTACTTTTAGTATTCTCAGATAAAATTAATTAATATAATATACTTTTTTAATAGATTACACATCAAAAAATTGAATTTTATATTAAAATAAAATGATTATGGATGAAGCAAAAAAGTTTTTACTTAGCTTAGTATTATATAGACAAAATTTTTATAAAACTACATATAATAACAATATAGTATATGAGTTTAATTTAAATAGTAGATATAATGAAATAAAAAATATATATAACGAAATATTAAAAGATAAAGTATTTAATGAAACATTTGATGAATTCATTCATAAATTGAAAATATTTATAATTAATGAAGAATGTTATAATCTCTACCTAATTGAATTTGGTATATATGTAAGTTTAAACGATTTTATTGATGATGATATAATAATATTTATTGAAGACTATATTTAAAGATCTTGTAATATAAAAAATACAAAAAAGTAATTATTTGTCAAATATATTAGTAAGTATTTTTTTTCTATAGATATAATTCATATCGACCAGTATATCGAAATATTTAGTTATTGATCCCACTTTTGAGAAATTCTTTGAAGATATCTTTAGATTTATTGTTATTTCTCCATTTGAACTCATTAAAGTGTTTAATCAAATGTTTTCTACCTCTATATTGAGGCTTAATTTTTCTTTTTATTAAACCCCACATATTCTCAATATTCTGTGTATGAATACTTTTGTTATTTTTATCTACATAATTCTTTGAATGGTTCACCATTTTATGATTGTATCCAATATTTTTCAGATTATGATAAGACTTGAAAGAATCAGTATAAATTATTGAACCAGGTTTTACATTTCTTCTGATAAAATCTTCACATGTTTTTCTATCTCGTTTATCGACTATCTCAATATGATAATCTTTTTTATTACTATTAATCTTTCTATTAGTTATACCAATAACCCATGTTTGACCTTTTTGTAATCTACCTTTATTATATTTTCTTCTAGACATCATAGATTCATCAATTTCACTATAATCTCCAAATATAACTTTTTTATTGCTTTTTTGAAATATATCTCTAAAAATATTGCTATATTTTGTTATAGTTTTAGGTGATTTAACTAATGATGAATATATACTTTTTCTTGGTGTTTCTTTTAAATATTCATACAATATATGTAGAATCTCATTTATAGGTAGCTTTTGATTAGCAAAAATAGTACCTTTTAGGATGGAAAAAGATTTCCTACATCCTTCTTTTTTACATCTATATAATTTGGATTTATAATATATACCTAATTCATTATTACAGTTTTCACATTTAGATTTTTTATTTAAATAGCCTTTATCAAATAGATACTGTATTGCTTTATTTTCATCAATAAATATTTCATGTAAATTATGATAAGATTCAATATTAAATAAATTATCAAGTTTTTTTGTTACTTTGATATTTTTTTCTATTATTTCTTGTTTAGGTTTTTGATATTTATGTCTTCTTCTAACATCTTTTAACATATTCTGTTCTATTCTACTAATATCAGAAATTGTCCAATTATCATATTTTAGAATTTTAGCATATTTTGTATTATTTAACATGGTTTTGTTCATAGAATCCATATTTTGCATATTTTGCATATCATCCATATTTTTCATATTTTCCATATTTTTCATATTTTTCATATTTTCAATTATATCATATCTTTTCATAGGTTGATGTACTTTTAGATAATTTTTGTCATATTTAGATTTTTGTAACTTAGTGATTTTGTGTGATTTCATACTGGTATTAATAAATATAATAATAAAACTTTTTTATAAAATTAAAAAATCAATTTTATACCTAAAAGTATGCACGATAAATTTTTTGTGTAACAATATGCAGGAGTAGTTATTATTAAAATTTATTTAAATTGTAAAATTTTTGATAAAAATTCTCGTCAGTTATTTTACCCTTTAACCAAGAAATAAAATTAGTTTTATATCTAAAAGTATGCACTCCTTATTTTTTTGTGTAACAATATTAAGGAGGTGGTTTATTTTAAAATTTTCATATTATTATAATTTTGATAAAAATAGTTTGTCAGCTATCTTACCCTTTTACCATTTTAATAATAACTACTCCTGCATATTGTTACACAAAAAATTTATCGTGCATACTTTTAGGTATGAAATTGATTTTTTAATTCTATAAAAAAAGTTTATTATTATATTATATTTATAATATTTTTATATTTACTAAATACCAGTATGAAATCACACAGAATCACTAAGTTACAAAAATCTAAATATGACAAAAACTATCTAAAAGTACATCAACCTATGAAAAGATATGATATAATTGAAAATATGAAAAATATGAAAAATATGAAAAATATGAAAAATATGGAAGATATGCAAAATATGCAAAATATGGATTCTATGAACAAAACTATGTTGAATAATACAAAATATGCTAAAATTCTAAATTATGATAATTGGACAATTTCTGATATTAGTAGAATAGAACAGAATATGTTAAAAGATGTTAGAAGAAGACATAAATATCAGAAACCTAAGCAAGAAATAATAGAAAAAAATATCAAAGTAACAAAAACACTTGATAATCTATTTAATATTGAATCTTATCATAATTTACATGAAATATTTATTGATGAGAATAAAGCAATACAGTATCTATTTGATAAAGGCTATTTAAATAAAAAATCTAAATGTGAAAACTGTAATAATGAATTAGGTATATATTATAAATCCAAATTATATAGATGTAAAAAAGAAGGATGTAGAAAATCTTTTTCAATCCTAAAAGGTACTATTTCTGCTAATCAAAAGCTACCTATAAATGAGATTCTACATATATTGTATGAATATTTAAAAGAAACACCAAGAAAAAGTATATATTCATCATTAGTTAAATCACCCAAAACTATAACAAAAAATAGCAATATTTTTAGAGATATATTTCAAAAAAGCAATAAAAAAGTTATATTTGGAGATTATAGTGAAATTGATGAATCTATGATGTCTAGAAGAAAATATAATAAAGGTAGATTACAAAAGGGTCAAACATGGGTTATTGGCATAACTAATAGAAAGATTAATAGTAACAAAAAAGATTACCATATTGAGATAGTTGATAAACGAGATAGAAAAACATGTGAAGATTTTATCAGAAGAAATGTAAAACCTGGTTCAATAATTTATACTGATTCATTCAAGTCTTATCATAATTTGAAAAATATTGGATACAATCATAAAATGGTGAACCATTCAAAGAATTATGTAGATAAAAATAATAAAAGTATTCATACACAGAATATTGAGAATATGTGGGGTTTAATAAAAAGAAAAATTAAGCCTCAATATAGAGGTAGAAAACATTTATTAAACACTTTAATGAGTTCAAATGGAGAAATAACAATAAATCTAAAGATATCTTCAAAGAGTTTCTTAAAAGTGGTATTAATAACTAAATACATATTTAATTATATGTATCAATATGAATTATATCAACAGAAAAAAAATACTTACTAATAAATTTGGCAAAGAATTACTTTTTTTATATTTTTTATATTACAAGATTTTTAAATATAGTCTTCGATAAATATTATTAGATCATCATCAATGAAATCATTTAAACTTACATATATACCAAACTCAATTAGATAGAGATTATAACATTCTTCATTAATTATAAATATTTTTAGTTTATGAATGAATTCATTAAATGTTTCATTAAATACTTTATCTTTTAATATTTCATTATATATATTTTTTATTTCATTATATCTACTATTTATATTAAGCTCATATACTATATTATTATTATATGTAGTTTTATAAAAATTTTGTCTATATAATACTAAGCTAAGTAAAAACTTTTTTGCTTCATCCATAATCATTTTATTTCTATATAAAATTCAATTTTTTGATGTGTAATCTATTAAAAAAGTATATTATATCAATTAATCTTATCTGAGAATACTAAATATAATAATTTCTCAAATACGGATTTAAAAATCCGTTTCTTTATAAAAATATTATTTCTATTCAAATATTATCAACTAAATTATGAAATTATGAAGTATTCTTATCTTTTTAATACTTACAATAAATAATGAAATGTAAATATAGAAATTTAGGTATAAACTACCAAAACATACTTATACATATATTATAGAATATGAACTATTATAAAAAATGAATCCTTTTGAAGATAACGATTTTAAACATAATATAAATAATAGTTATATAATAGATCTAATAATAAAAAATAATGATTTTAATATAAAAGAATTTAATATAAAAAAATGTAAAAATAATATTATTATATATACTTTAAAATGTGATAAAATTAAATATGAGTATAAGTTTATGGTAGATGAGTATTCTACCATACCTTCTAAAAATAAAAGTAATAAGAATAAAGATAAAAATACAAATAAATTAAAAATCAATACAAATGATTTAAAAAATAATAAATCTAATAAATCTTCAGCAATGTCTGAGGACCTGTAAATATAGAAATAATTTAAAACTAATAGTATTATAAGAAAATAAAAATATTATTAATAATTAAGAAATATGTTAATATATATTTTTTTTATATAAATCTAAAAATAAGATAAAAATGAAATTTTGATGTAAATTTAATATTTCCATAAAAAATACTGTGATAAGAATTTATTAATTTTTCTCAATTTTATTTCGTCACCTATAATACCTCCTAACCTTAAAAATATTATCTAGAGCTTTTTGCTTATACACAATTTTTTCTTCATTTACTATTTTTTTTAATTTTTCTTTTTTTTCCTTTTTTTTGGTTCTTTTAACATTTTTTAACATATTCAGTTCTTTTGCACTAACATCATCAATACACCAATTTTCATATTTTAATATTTGACCATATTCTAAATTATTTTTCATAGTTTTATTTATGTTTATCATATTTTTCATAAAAGCCTTAGATTTATAATTAGTTTTCATATTTTTCATAGATTTTTGAAGAAAAGTGTTTTGATTTCATTTTGAACTGGATTAATAATAAAAGTAAAATATATAATAATAATAATTTTTTATTAAAGAAATAAAATCAGTTTTATATCTAAAAGTATGCACCCCTTATTTTTTTGTGTAAC
Source organism: Syncephalastrum racemosum (assembly GCA_002105135.1). Classification (NCBI taxonomy): domain Eukaryota; kingdom Fungi; phylum Mucoromycota; class Mucoromycetes; order Mucorales; family Syncephalastraceae; genus Syncephalastrum; species Syncephalastrum racemosum. The sequence goes on from MCGN01000018.1 coordinate 90,675, forward strand.
AATATTAAGGAGGTGGTTTATTTTAGAATTTTTATATTATTATAATTTTGATAAAAATAGTTTGTCAGCTATCTTACCCTTTTGAAGGCTAGCTCAAATACCACTAGCCTGATATTATCTATGGATTTGGAAAGAATCTATGAACTACCTTTATATTACTGGGTTTGAAAAATATTTATGGGCTGAGAAGCATTGTATTGTGTAACAAATTGAATTTTATATATAACAAAAAGTATTTATTTTCTATATTTAATATATAATTTATATATTATCTATAGTTTTATTTCTGTATCTATAAAATATTACTGTATTTATAGCTTCTACATATAAGCATACATTTTAGTTTTAGGGTATTTTTTAAAAATGACGAAAAAAATGATTATAGATAAAGATTTTAAAGAAGAACTTCAAAAATCTATTAATAATTTGGTAGCTAGAAGGTGGGATTTTATGAATTATGAATGGCCCATGTTAACTAATAGAATTAATCATAGAAGCATTATTAAAGATTTAAAGAATAATAGTATCAGATTTATAAAAAATTATTTATTAGAAAAATTAGGATATACAGCAGTATTTTATTTCATAGTAATTTTGTATGGTAATAAAGAGTATCCAGGTCCTTATCATGAAGTTGATAAAGCTTTAGTGTTATTGTATCATATTGTTTCTGGTGAAAATGGAGTTGATATGGATAAATTTCTTCCATATAGCTCATTTTATAGAATATACAAAAAGTTTTGGATTACAAATTATAGTAATATTAATAAAAAAGTAAAATTTGATTTAGAAAAAATGTTTAGTACTACTAAAATTAGAATTTTATCAGCAAGAATTAATAATCCTAATTATTTAAAAAATACAACATTATTATTAGATGGTATAGATACAAAAATTAAATATTATAAAGTAAATGAAAAAAGATCTGAATTATATAGCCACAAGTTAAAATCACCTGGTATAAGAACACAAGTTGTTATAGATGTAAATTCTATGATATTATACACCAGTAAATCCCAAAAATGTGCAAAAGGTAATGATGGTAGTATGTTTATACAAATGGGATTATATAAAAAAATAAGTAAATATGATAATATTTGTGTTGATGGTGGTTATACACAATATATAGATAAATTTAATGAAATAGCTGAACAAGAAGGGTATAATCATTTTAGTAGGAAGAATTTCAATTTTCCTATTAGAAAAGAAAAAAATATAAATCTAACAAATGAAGAAAAAATTATTAATAATACAATTGGATCTTATAGGTCTTTAATAGAACATGAATTTTCGATATTAACAAGTACATTTAAAAGATTCACTAATAATAGAAGTGCTTTACAAATATCAGATATAAAAATATTTAATTTACAGTTTAGAGTAGCTTGTATATTAAAAAATATAAAATTATTTATGGAAAAATTTAATATTAAAGAAGAATCTCATCATATGTTATGGTATGCTGATAATTTTGAATTCCCAAGCAAACAAAATAAAATTAATATTATATTTCAAGATTATCAAAAATCTAATGAAATATATAATGAGTCTATAGATTTTCAAAATAAGTTTCTTGAGAAAGATATCAGTGATGATGAATCAGAAAAAGAACCTAATAATAGTGATTCTGAACATGAAGATAATATAGTAGATGAATATATTATAATTAATGGCAAAAGATTAAAAAAAGCTAAAATTGAAATACCTATTGATGTTCATCAGTAAGTATAGATATAAATAAATATAAATATGAGCTAATATATGTAATAAATATAATTATGTATATTGAAATTCAATTCTTATTAATTAATTTTTAAGGGGTTGTGTAACATGTATGCATACATTAATAATTTAATTGATTTTTATTTTATTTTAAAAAAAAAACTCATGAATGTTGATCAAACGAAAAAAGTAACAGAATTTATAATGAACCAAGATAAAGAAATAACAGATTTAAAATTAAAAATATCTGAATTAAATAAATATATTAAAGATCTAGAAACAACAAATGAACAAAATACATTTAAAATATCATTTTTTAGAAATCAATTAAATATGCGTGAAGATAAAATAATAGCACTTGAAAAACAATGTGAGAGACATAAAAATTGGGTAATTGATGTAACTAATAAATGTACAAAAGAAACTAAAGTTATAAAACGAATAAGAGATTTATTAGTAGGCACTGGTTGTATGTCTGGTTTTGATGATGATGCTATAATGGTAAGTATATTAGAGAATATGGTTTTTAAAAGAAATTATTATGCAAACTTTTTAAATAGATTTAAATTAAAAAATATGGCAGAATTAGAAGATATTATTAAAAGCTATAGATCTATAAAAGATAATATTAATAGTGATACACCAGAAAATGAAAATAATGATAAAAATAATAATAAGGATAAAATAGAATTATTTCATTATAGGATACAGGATATTGTTAATAAAGGATTTGATGTAAACACTTTATATAATATAGTACATAATTTAGGTTCTGATAATATTAATAAAAATACAATTGATACTAATACTCCAAAAAATATAATTGTGGAGAATAAAAACATTGAAACAGAAAAAAATAATAAACCAGATAAAAAAGATATAGAACTTATGCATTACAGGGTAAAAGAAATTGTGGAAAAAGGATTTAATACAACAGTATTATATGATATTATTAATAATAATAATAAAAGTGAAAGTAAAAATACCCCAAGAAAACCAAAGAAGCCTACTAATCAGGTTCAAATAGTTGATAATATTATACGTAGAATACAAAAAAATACAAAATTATTACAAAATAAAAATGATGATTATTACGATCTTATATACACCAAAAATAGAAAAGATATAGATTTTTATACAACTATATATAATGATAAAGATTTTAAAGATATATCAAATAAGATGGACATAAAATTGGATAAAAATACACCAAGATTAGATAGAACATGTGGAATATTAAATTTCATAAAGAACAATACTGATTTATATAATTCAGAATATATATTTAGCTACTATACTTTCAAGTCTGTAAATAATACTGGATTGGAGTATTTATATGAAAAATTATTAGAATTATGTCCTTCAGTAGAATCTAATGAAGATAATTGGGAATCTGATACAGAAGAACATATATGCACAGTTAAAAATTGTAATAATTATGTACCAATGGAAGGAATAAAATGTAAAAAACACTAGAATAAATAAATATAGCATATTAACAATATAGTATAATGCTATACTACAGACACAGTATATACATATCTACCTAATTAAATAGATCCCCATCTTCAAAATTGAATTTTTATTTAAAATTAAAATTATAATATAATGCCTTTTGAGTTACAATTTAAGCTTTTTTTGGGTGACTTGTCTTTTGCTGCAGATGAATTTGAACTAGTAATAGAAAATAATACCAAAAAAATATATGAAATAGATTTTATAGAACATAAAAATATAATTGAAAATATTTATAATGATAATGACATGGAGAATGATTATACTGATGATTATAATGAATTTATAATTAAAATGGAAGATTATTTAAATGATAACGATATTGATAGGCTATATGTAAGTGTTTATGATATAATAATAGATTTTACAAAGTACCAATATAATAAAACTATTAAAATGGTAATAAATAAATAAATATAAGATTTTTAATATTAATTCTAAATGTATACAATCAAAATACACCATTTTACAACATTTGAGATTATATAATAAGTGTAAGTATAATAACTACAGAAGAAAAAGCTAATAAAGTATCAATTCATGCCAGGAATCCATATAATGATTATTAATATTAAATTATTACTAGAATATGAGCTAGGCCTCCTACATAGAGTTGGCCATGTGTGAAAACAGGGGATGGAAGAAAGAGAGTCATTTGATCTAAAGTTTGGCCTTGGCTTTTGTTAACAGTCATTGCAAAAGCGGGACGCAAAGGGAATTGTTTTCGCTCGAAAGTCATTGGGTCAGAGTCTTTCGTTCGAAGCTTGATGCGCGGGATTTGGACAACTTGGCCTATCATGATTCGGGTGATTAATTTTTCTACACGCCTTTACGAATGTACGCGAGTTGTGCAATCATAATTTTGACATACCGGCATGGTCACCGACGGCGATTTCTGCCTCGATCATATAGCGCATGAATCGACGGCATATCAGCCTGGTACCATTGCAAAGACCTTTTTTAGGGTTAATGTTCCGCAAAAGCATGACTGGTTGACCGAGCTTGAGCTCCACGCGGTGGGGTGGCATGCCAGATGGCGTCTGCGTGTTGAGAAACTCGGGCGGGAAAAGACTGCTACTAATACCTTCGCCTTCGTTGTCTCCTTCGTCCTCTACGCTCTGGTCAACGCTGTAGTAGATGCTCGAGGTGCCAGGCATGAGTTGCATCGCACGATGGTTGATTTCCGCAACTATGTCATTTAGAGGCGAAAGGATTGCAGTGGTGGTAAAATGGCGCTCATCGTGTAAGTAGCGGAAGGAGCGAAGCATTGGCCATGTGGCATCGATAATCCGGCCATAGTCTCCACGATGCACGAAACTGCACCAACAGCGAGGTAGCGTGATGAAGTCAGGATGAGGCAAGTTGGGTCCCTCAAGGTTCGGTACACGACCGTCGCCTATGCTCAAAAGGTAGTCGGCAAATTCTTGGATTTCTTGATGGTCTTGTCCGCTATCAATAGCACGCTGCACACGCATGTTTTGCTGCAGACGGAGGACACGCACTGAGCGCCATAGAGGTGAACATTTGAGACAGCGACTAATAATGCCGGCCTTGTCCGCGTGAGGTACTACTGGTGCGGGGCGTTATTTGTAAGTTGACACCAAATGTGATTGATGTAGTATTGTAGTGAGCACCAGTCGAACCACAGAGATGTGTTCGGCGTGTACGAAAGGGTAAAAAAAGGTAAGAAGAGAAAAAAAAGGTAAATCAGAGGAAATGCGTCTCTGGATATAGTAAGAAAAAGAGCAAGAGGAATTATGCGTCTCTCGTGAAGTAAAGAAAAGAAATAAGGGGAATTGTGCGTCTCTTATGTTAAAGAAGAAAAGGTAAGAGGAATTACACGTCTCTTGTAGAAAGGTAGCGGCTTGTGTTTGTCGATGGAGGAGGCTGTTCCAACGGAGACAATAAAATGTGTTTGAAGAAACTGTTATTGAAGTATTGAATATTGATATTGGGGTAAAAGGGGAATGGGTATTTATACTATTTTTGAGAGTTTTCTACTGATGTTATGTTGTAGGGGAGGAAGTGGTGAAAAAATGAAAAGATGCACACTTAAGTGGTTGAAATATAAAAAGATAGATACTTAAGTGGTGAAAAAAAATAAAAAGTGGTGAGTTGAGTGGTCAAAAAGAAAAAAGATGGTCAGTTCGAAGTGGTAGAAAAATAAAAATGTGGTGAGTTCCAGAAAAGGAAAAGAGAAAGAAGGGCAAAATAATTCTATGAGCTAAGCTCATCAGACTGAGCAGTCTCACATGTGCTCGGGGTCGGTTGAGGAGCGGCCCGCGACTTCTTTTTGTAGGTAGGTCGGATAATGTTGCGGATTAGGGCTTCGTTTTCTTGAGGCTCGAGGTCGTCTCGCCAGAAAAGAGTGCGATAAACCTTATATTTTTGATGGACTGTTGCATTTGATTTGTCTGTGATTTTCTTAATGTTGTGGATGCTCGACGGTCGCTTTTCTCGGTGTTGGCGGATTTCTTCTTGTAATTTCTTGACGAGGGGTCTTTTTACTAGTAGGCCCTCTGTTGCATCATGCCAGGCAAAACCTTGTTCGGCAAGAGCGTCAATGGATCGTTCATCGATGTTAAGTGGGCGGCAAGCATGTATGAGTTCGTTCAGGTATCTTTGTTCCTTGGTGGGTCGCACCATGGTATCGGGGAGGATCTCATCGACAATGGATGGTTCAGGCAGAGCGGGGTTGGTGGCGTTGTCGACGGCATTATTATTGTTCGGAGCTGGTTGTTCGGCCTGGTATTGATCCAACATGGATAAGTACACCGTCAACTTTTCTTGCTCGTTTGAGGTTGATCCGTCGAGGAAACTTGTGTCTTGAGACGGTTCCTCGAAGTGGGTTCTTTCTTGTAGCGGGAAGAACGGCTCGAAAGGCATCGTCTCCACGAGGGTGTTGCCTTCGGTTTCCAAAATTGGCATCATCCAGAGTTCTTGTGCCTGAGTGGGATGGGCTCCCAGAAGCTCCTCGATCGTCGGGATGTTCTCGGTCAAGGCTTGGTTCTCTTGAGCGAACGTCGGGGCTTCCTGCATGAAAATGGGCGGCGTCTTCAGGAGTTCCTCGATGGTCATGTTCATCATTGGGTCTTGAATCGGGTTCATGTTGTAAAATTGGGTCACTGAGAAGAGAGGATGTAGCTGTGTACTGATAGTGTCTGAACTCGGCTTTTGGCAGAGTATATATACGCAATCGATTTCCGTGGACGATGTCTTTGACGGGATCTCCAGTGGGCGTTTTGAGTTCGTAGGTGCCGCGTCGTTTAACTTTGTTGATGATGTATGGGCCTTCCCATTGGTCTTCAAGTTTACCAGACCACGACGTGTCGAGGTAATTCTTGTAAATTTCAACATGGTCACCAATTTGGAACGGGGGCTTGTTTTCTTTCTGTTGCGCCAAGATCTTGTTCTGAATAGCACGGATTTGATTTGCTTGTGCGAGGGCAATGGCACCTGCTGCTTCTGTTCTGATACGGCGTAATCGTTCAAGTTGCGCATCGAGGTTGTCAGGTGTTGCATCAACATCGTCAGTCTCGTCGGTTGGTGTATCACTATCTCTTTGTGGATCGTCATTGTCATCTTGGTCGGCTGGATCTGCAGTATCTTCTTCTGTTGTATCACCATGCGTATGCATGCTTATTTCGCCTTGCATGACTCGGTCAAATGGTGAATAAGCTTCTCTTCCGTAAGTGAGGTAGAATGGCGTTCGTTTCGTGGTCTTGTGTTTCTTTGTACGATAGGCGTACAACAGGGCCGGTAGGTAAATATGCCAATTTTCTTTTTCTTGAGCCGGCAATTTGCGTAACATTTGTCCAAGTGTGCGGTTGAATCGTTCGACAAGGCCATTGGTTTGTGGGTGATATGTTGATGAAAGCTTGTGTGTAATCGAATATTGCGTGCAAACGGCATCGATGATCTTGCTGGTAAAGGCAAGTCCGTTGTCGGTGATAATTGATTTGGGCGCGCCATGACGGCATATGATGTCTTCGTACAGGAACAAGGATACTTCAAGGGCGTTTGCGAAACATAGGGCTCTTGCTTCAACCCATTTGGTAAGGTAATCCATGGCGACGATTATATAGCTTTGTCCGGCTTTGGAGGTAGCGACGTGTTTGATGTCCATGCCAATTTCGGAAAATGGTTCTTCAGTAACCCGGATAGGATTTAGCTTTTCGTTCAATGTTGGTTTTCCTTGACGTTGACAGCGATCGCATTGACGTATATAATTGCGTACGTCTCGGGTCATGTTGTCCCAATAATAATTTTGTTGTAATTTGTCGAGTGTTGTCTGATATGCGAAATGGCCACCGAGTGGGTGTTGATGTGTCATCCAGAGTGCTTCAGGGGCATCCGTTTTCGTGAGGACTTGACGTGGGCGAATTTTGTGTCTTCGGTAAAGTCGGTCGTCTTGTACAAAATAATATTTGCGTTGTGTTTTGAGCTTGTTTCTTTCGTCGGGCGTGATATCGTCTGGAAACTCGAGAGTCTCCAGGTAGTACTTGAGATTATTGTATTTGTTGTCTTCCATTGTTGTTTGAGTGTAGTTGAGTGGTTTGGTTTGCTTGATATTTTTTTTTGTCTGATATGAGTGTCGTGTTGAGGTGTCCGGGTGATATGGTCGTCTTTGAAAAAGGAAATGTGCTTCGCTTGCTGAGTTTTGTGACGTGTTTTAATAGCCAAGTCTTGACAAAAAATCAGCGTTCTTGTTTTCTTTTCCTGGTCTGTACTGTATGTCGAAGTCGAATTCGGCGAGGAATGTTATCCATCGTGCGAGGATTCCGGCAGGTTGAGACTGGTTGATGAGCCCATGCAATGCGGAATGGTCGGTTAACACTTTGAATCGTTTTCCAAGAAGGTACGGGCGTAGTTGTTTTATCGCCCAAACAACGGCTAGGCACTCCAGTTTCGATATTCCGTAGTTGCGTTCAGCGCTTGAGAGTCCACGACTGATATATAATATGACGCGTTCGCGATTGTCTTCATCGAGTTGAGAGAGTACGGCACCGAGTCCTTGACGTGACGCGTCGGTTACGAGTACGAACGGTTTATCAAAGTCGGGTCGAATAAGCACGGGTGCTTCAGTCAGTTTTTTCTTGAGCGTCTCAAAAGCTTGCGTCGTTTCCGGTGTCCATGGTTTTACAACGTCCTTCGTCTGTTCGTGCAATGGTCGAGCAATAGCGGCAAAGCGTTCAACAAATCGTCGATAATATGAGGCGAGGCCGAGAAAACTTTTGATGTCGGTGACGGTCTTTGGTAACGGATAGTCTTTAATTTTGGCGACTTTATCTGGGTCGGCTTGCAGTCCATCTTGCGTGACAATATATCCAAGGAACTTCAATGAGGTCTTGAAAAATATACACTTGTCCGGGTTCAGCTTGAGATTCGCGATTCGTAGGCAGTCGAAAACTTTCTTGATATCGGTAAGGTGCTGGTTCATGTCTTTGGAGTAAATATTCAAGTCGTCCATGTAGGCAACGACACAGGTGTTGATGAGAGGTCGGAAACAAATATCAACGAGCCGCTGGAAGGTTGCTGGCGAGTTGCTGAGGCCATTGGCATCATGGTGTATTCGTAAGTTCCAAACTTGGTCGTGAATGCTGTCTTTTCAATTGACGCTGGATCCATAGGTACTTGATGAAATCCTGCACGCATATCTAGCGCTGAGAATATTCTTGCTGTTCCCAGTGAGTCGAGTAATTCGTCGATGCGTGGTAACGGGTATGCGTCTCGGCGTGTGATCGAATTCAATTTGCGGTAGTCAATGACTAGGCGATAGTCTCCA
>MCGN01000019.1:0-39187 GCA_002105135.1 Syncephalastrum racemosum
TACAAGTTCAGGTCTTCCTAGTCCAGCGGTCTAACGCTTATTGACTGTCGCCCAACATGACTAGATATTTATTTTGCATCGGTTCGTGAACTCTTATGAATACATTGAAACGCCATCTGACAATGTGTCAGGTATACAGTAGGACTGGTTATACACCGAATCAACAAACGGCGGGCGCTCCGTGCACATCACGTGTGAGGCAGGTTTCGTCGAAGAAACCTAGTACTATGTACGACATCAGTCTGAGCAGCAGTATACGGCTGTATAAAATGATATCGAGGATTCATTAATCAGTGCTACAGATACGGATGCTGCTCCAGGCCACGTTGGCCAACGCGCCAGTGTACGTCGTCTCTATTCGTGCGATATGTGATGGTATGCTAACCATCACATTTAGGTAACTACTGCAATGAAGCAGGCACGACGGCTCGTGCTTTTGTTTTTTAGCGACCGTGCTTGTTCACACGTTTTCTTTTCCGAAACGAAGGAAGACACGCAATTTCTTTTGCACCAATTCTTTGGCCCAGGCCCAGGCCGTGTCAGGGATACTGTTTGCTTCATTTGCATTGCTTTCGTGCGTGGCATGGTGAAGTCTCATTCGCGATGCTTCGGTGCATCATTAAGTAGACCGACAAAACGGACACCGTGAACGTCTGACCTCCTACTTAGCTTGCTAAGTTTGCCAGAGCTCTACCGCTCTTCTATAAGCTTATCACATCGACGTAAGCCCGGACACAGGTTTATCATACTGCGTCATCCAGAAATCAAGCCTGTATCTGCCATTGTGAGCTATAACTGGTTCTTTCTACTCAACTTGATGAAACACATCGATATCTATTGTAAACCAATAGGTGGATAGACGTATTATATCTTTATCTCTTTCAAATATAACGTCCGTCTCACTTACTCTTTGTTACCGTTCATTTTCTTCCTGCTCTCTCTGGATCTCACTGTGTACCAAGTCGCGTAAAACCTCGATGCAAAAGCAGAGCAATTTTTAATGCATCTTATTAGTAAGGCTTTAGAACTGCCAGTGGCACGGAAATGTTTTGGTATTGGATACAATGCCTCAGCAGCAGGTCAAACTTCAAAGAGTTACAAGACTCCGTCGCCGCAGTATTACAGTAGATCAGATGTTCACACGTAAGCACTTGACAATACCGGCGATACAGGCTGGTGGGCTTGGGTTCGTGGCATAATTGCAGTGAACCGCAAGTTGATGGAAGCCGACACGAAGTTATAGTATTTCAGGTGGGTTTTATTTTGATGAAAGGCTAAGACGAATATACTGTGTATTGGCTATACATAAAGCACACGAGAAAATGTGCTGCGTGAAAGAGCTCCCCTTATTGGTGAGAAGAGGGGCCTCCGTAAAAGGAGCGGATGGTAGCCAAATGGCGCGTTTTACTCTCCGAGTGAACATGGACCCCGGGCCAGCCCCCGCCTGAAACGCACACCTGACGTTAGAGCTCTGCAAATCTTGGATTGATTAGTACAAGGTCAAGCAACCCGTGGTGTCAGTTTTCTTTTTTAAAAAAAAGCCTTACGTGTAGTCAATGATAACAGCTCGAAGCATCGTGCTTCAGGCTTTGGTATGCCACCCTCACAGGCATTGCAGATGGACCAAATCATATCCCTCATACCGCATGGGTTACAGGAGATTGCGACGTGGTCATCGCGCCCCGAACAGAGAAATGTCGCCACATACCATATAGCCTGATCACTTTGCGTCCTAAGGAGCAGAAGTACGAGCCTTTTTTAGTTTATTTTTCTGGTTTTCAGTTCACACTGTTGTTCTACTTACTGTACCTCTCCGGGTCATTTTCATTGTGGGTTCTTCTGCTCATGGCATTCCATAGGTCATGCAAGCGTTGATGGCTTCGTCGCATAGACGGTGGTATCGTTGTGGTCCAGCAAATGTACAGGTGAAATAATAAGGAATGAAGTGAAGTAAAAGTAGCGGAAGGAAAAAAAGGAAAACCACAAAATACTCACAGGCAGCTATTTGGCTCCTTTTTTTTTTGTTCTTTCTTTCTTTTTTTTTTTTCGGACCAATGACATGCAGTGGCATGACTATAAAAGATTAGACACCCCCCGCAATGTGTTTATCGTCAGGCGACAAGAAACCTCATGGATGATCCCCGAGAACTTTTTTGGGTCACGCCACTTTTTGTTTTTTTTTAATGGTGTGGGTCTGACTGTTTGCCAAATTGCCGTAAACAGATGGACGTTGACCCCCCATTCCCGTCCGTTTAAGGGGTTTGTGAGCAAATCCAGATACACTATACGTGACGTATATGATGTGTATGGAACAGTACGGAAATGTAGCGAAGGAAGTACTGCACATGTTTGGTGTATATGCAGGATACTGTGTTTGGAGTTGTACAATGTACTAAGGCGAAGTTCATTTTGCTACATTACTGTATTGTGCCTGCAGGCTCCACACCTTCACCTTAAAACCGCCCAGCATAAAAAGCGATGGTACAATGTCATACATGGCAAGAAAGATTTCGCCAAAGGTTGCCCTCAATATAAGAAAGGAAAAGCAGGTTATGGTCCTCCGCCGATACCCGCATAAATCGGGCCATAAAAAATAGTGATATGCAAATCAGCTTCGAATTCGATACAAACCGACCTGGCTCTTTTCGCTTGCTGCTTAGCATACCGACATAAACACGAGCTGAAGCCTTGCGACAATGCTCATGTCGTCGCTCATTGGCGTCATTCGGCAATGATCCCTCCCGATCCCTGAATCTACTTCATCCGCGATGGTGCGATCTTTCGAAATTGTTGGTCCGTCCTCGGTTCAACAACGAAAAAATACCTGCAAAACGGGCGCAAAGCTTTAGTCTATGCTCTGTGCAAGTCAAATGCGCATTCTTTTCGGAAAGTACGTTGTATAACATATTGAGTACCGTATGTCGGTATGGAAACACGCAGTTTCCCGCATAGGACTGCATACTGCATTTTCAGTTGCTACGTAATTCTCAGGTAGGTATACCTCATCCACATATTTACTATTCCGTGGCAGTCTATGATGATCTACGAGAAACTGCCTCTGTAGCTCTACTTTACTATACTGTACTTGGGAGAAGGGTATCAGCAAGATGTAATAGTACGCGCTCGACCTCTGGCCGCACTCAACTTTTGTGCCATACATTCACGTACAGTATGTTACCTTAATCGCTATGAAAGCTGGTGAGCAGTACGGCAATCGGAACGCGGATGACTGTCAAGCTTGCTCCTTGCATTTATCGGCCGTATACTGTAAGAAAGCAATTCACCCTATAATGGCCTGCTGGAACTCATACGCCCTCGCGGTTAGATTGCATTGGACGCCTATGCTTAGGGATTACTGCGGCTCGGACCCGATTCCCGAGGACAAACGATGCCGCGAACGTTGACATGGTCAAAAGAAAGCCAGTAACTGATCATTAGCTGCTTCCATAATGCCTTTTCCCGAGTTTACATGTGTGCTCAGGTTGATCAGGCTGACGCAGATTTCGACAGTCTAATGTCAAATGGTATGGCATAAACACAGGCTATCACACACACTATTTGCTACTCTCCATACTTCCACAAGATATACGTTTTATAGTACATCTCATGCTCGTTCCTGTCCGAAACGCGAGGTGCTGGATTAGGCTTCCGGCACCGTAACGTATAGCGACCTTCACACCACTCCGAACGAAGGCCGCTTCTTGGTTCACGTTTGCTCGGAGAATGAATAGCCATCGCTTCGTAACTCTCCAGCCTTCAGCGCGGTCTATTTAATAAGCAATATGAAGGGTCTTATACTACCCCCCTCCCCTTTTGTACCGCGAATGTATTCTGCATAGCCCTGCAGGCAAATAAGAATTGATTTGAAATACTACACTTCTGTAAACCAGGACACCTTTGTATTCTAAAGTCTGCTGCATACAGACGGTATCCATATACCAAGTCGTCGTCTTCGCACAAATCGGTTTTACAGAGTTACATTGCATTCACTCATTGTCGTCCGATACAGAAGATCCTCGCTCGCGCCAGGATACACAAACTTATAAGACTATATATTCTGAGAGCTACCCATTTCGCCCAAACTTCTTAGCAAGAGGAAGGCCCATCACGCCCTCACCTTTAATTGTAGCAGCAAACACCATCCAATACTTTAGCCGATGAGACTACCGTCACCAAACGGGCCGTGAAGAAGTCAGGTAGGCTCATGCCTGGACGCGAGCGAGCGAGGGCCTGGTATCCCGAATATACAAGTAATAATGCTGTACTTTAACATAATCTAGTTTCCGTCAGGGAATTACAGTCGTATTAAGCCCTTTTTTCCCCTAATATTGTTTACAATACTTCACTGTACATAAATGTGCTTCGCCTATATGCATAGTGAATAGCGCTAGCCTATCAGCGCAGCAACTGCACTCCGCCTGAGTTTCAAAATCCACAATTTTTATGCCGTCCTTTTCCTTATTCCTTCACTCCCACCCTTTCAGCGCACCTTTTCGACTATTCATTATATGTTCAGCAACCCTCTTGCATAGATCACGCCGATCCCGAACGACATTGGGTTCAATGATGAGCACAATGCTCATGTCGCCAACACGCACAAGCCACAGCCAACGTGGAGGGACAACGCAGTAGGTTTCGTTTTTTGCTGTTGCCGCAAAACAGACCCGGCCACAACCCGCGCTTTTGTTTCACTCAGTTGTACCGCACCTCGAGGCATGTTGTATGCAGATGCGGCATAAGGAGGTTGACATTCGGTTCAACGATGAGCCCATTGCTGAACTGGCCAATGCCAAGCGTCGCAGCCAAGGTAATATCAAAGCATAATAGGGCAGCTTGTGATTGAAATAGCTAAACACGTTCATAGGCAGTGCTTTTTGCTCCGCTCCTCCTGCGCTCCACAGCCCCATTTTTCACCCAGGAAGTATACCCGCGGGTGACATCGCGTTCGACGGTGAGCCTCAAGTCATTAGCACCGAAAAAGCACAGTCGATTGAAATGCAAGAGGAATACTGTGAGCTTTTTTTCCATTGTTGCGTTCGCACTAATGGAAGAGCCGCAGCCATTGAAATTCGTCGTCACTTGCCCGCTGCGGAAGAATGCTTTGGACAGGACGCACACACTCGCCACCGCTTTTAATCTGGCACCCAAATGCCACTCCTGTCAAGCCACACCTAGCAATGACCTGGAATATACAGTATTTTCAACGGGTACTCGACCCAGCATTGGAATGTACGTGTTATCCATTAAATACAGGCCTTCGGTTGGCATTTCTTTCTGTACACGAGGCACACCTTCGGGCCAAGATCGGTTTGAACGATAACGATATCATATTCAACTGACACCTGTATTAGATGCCGTTCGGTAAGCCATTGAATTAGACGAAGGAAAGAACTGATAGCGAGTTAATGTTTACTATCGTCTCTGGGACACGGAATTCCTAGGTCATTGTATTCAGCGGGACATCAAGTATCTTGAAGCCTTTCTAATAGTCGTCATGTCTAAGGTCACAAACATCGATGAAGACCACGAGGAACGGAACGATGCGACAGTTAGACCTTGGGCTTCAGCAGACTGTACACGGTACATGTCCGGCCTGCCGACGTGAATTTCGCAGGGACACGGGTTTCCGCGGTCATTTGAGATATTGCTCCAGGGATGACAGGTCCATTGCTCTACGGGGTGCAGTGCCAATGCCAGACATGCCTAAATCGCTTCCCTTTCGTGTATGACCTGGCAATGCATCAGAGCTCACATCGATTATGCGGCCTATGTAAGGAGTTCACCTTCCTCAGCTATACGCACCGCGTCAAACGGATGAAAGAGACACATCCCTCGTATCTTGACAGCTATGGGCATTTTGCCTGTCGTATAGGCAGACGAAGTTCTATTGATCGGCTCCGTATGCCCAACCATTTGCCCGGATCGCATCGGAAACATGCTGAGCAGCCATGCTCATTCTGCATAGAAAATTCAAAAATAAGGGTAACGAACATGGGGCGCATTTCAAACGACCTACCCGCCCAAACCTCTGTCTCAATGAGACGTCCGCAATGAACTATTCACCTCTGTCCTGAGTATTCTAAAGCACATTCAAGAGCACCATCCTGAATTTATTGCCTTGTACGATCATGAGAGAATTGCCAGTCCGTGATCCTGTATTACGCGAACCCCTGCTTCCGCGTACTAGCCTGTCCATAACCGTGTTCGCGCGCGAATAAGCATCCTGCGAAATGTCCTGGAGCAGCAATGAATAAAGCATATATCTTCCTACTTCAGAGACTGGAAGCAGATGTACAATAGTTCTTAACCGGCAGTGCTCCGTTATCCACTTCTGCGGTATGTACTGGAGAGCCCATTGCGTACGCGAAACCTATTGCTATCAATCTGGCTTTCCCGTTTACATTATATGAGTTGAAGATCAGATTATGGAAAAGATAACGAGCACACTGTATTCACACGTTTGCTAGTATCCAGTATCCAGTATACAGTACATCTCACTCATGTTGGTATTACCATACGGACAGCTTCAAAAAATTCTACTGCGGTTCTCTACCAAAAATCATATGTAAAATATGTATACCTTCGTACTTTGTTGTCGATCAGTGCGTCATATGTTCGGCTTGATAATTTCCAGCCTTGCTGACGGTACTGATTGGTGCCAGTAGTGTACCATACTGTAGAGTGTTCCGACGCATAGACGGAGAAACTAAGTTGCGAGCTTACTGTTCGTATCTGTATCGGACTATAAAATAGGCAGATATGCCTGGTGCTCCATCCGCAGGATCGGTGTCGAGCATATTGGTACGCTTGGGCCAGCACTAACACTGGGATACAGTTAACGACAAGACTGTATACAGGCAGTTACGCTTGGACGCCGACCGTGGCGAGAGGTGAAAAGGGTTATACTGCATTATGCTATGAGCCTCAATTGACCTTGCAAATCTTGCTCTCGGGGATGGGCCACTTGGCTTACAGTAACTTGTACCGACTCGTAATGGCGAATACAGGTATCAGTATTTCTGCATGATAATTCTGTCACTTCTCCAGGTTGACGTTATAGGGCATGCGGATAGCTATGCTGGCGAGATGATTAGCGGTATAGTTTCCCGCGAGCCTCGAGGCTATTCTTGTTTCGGTGATGTTAATCGTGCTGGTAATCTCTGGACCTGGGGCTGAGGCAGGTGAAGCGTGAATGAGCGCGTGGCGGCAGTCTCAGACGACAGTGAGACGTATAGCCCCAGGGGCAGTGTAAATACGTTTACTCTCATTAGCGGGAGGTCCACGGCACCTCAATGTTCCTCCCGGTCTTGCCCGCGACAAACCTGAGCCGTACCAAAAGTGGGGCATCACTTCTGCAGCATTGATTGCTCGTATGTCTCGGCGGACGGTTGGTCTTGATTTTGCGAGTCCGCACTCAGGAGAGAGCATAAATACTGTATGTAGGGTCTTGGGATGAGTGGACTGACCGGATTTTGGCGGATGAAAAGTGCTCCTGCTCTGCAAGTACTGCAAGTACATAAATCTTGCAGAAATAGAATAATGTTTATGGGTGAAGAGCAAAGAGGAAGAAGACGCAACATTAGCGTGATACCTGTTATCGTGTCGAGATACATCACTGATGTTGGCTCAAGGACACAAATACACATTCTCCTCTTGGCTTTACTGTGACAGGTAGAAGTGCTAATTATGATACCGAAATTGTACCACATGAACGTACGCCGCCTGCTCTTCCACGTTAACTGAAATGATATGAGACGCTTCATACTGTACGTACATGCGATACAGGGAGCCGGTGCGGATGGGTACAGGCGCATACTGAGGCACATGTCAAGCAGTAGAGTCACCGACATGACCCAGCCGACGGCTGCAGTAAGCCATGTTCATTTAGTGGTAACTTCCGTGGATAAAGCTGGGTCGAAGATGACCTGGGCCGTGAGACAGACTGTACACTGGCATATATGCAGCAAAGGCGATACTGTATACCGTATATAAACGCTTGTTAGTTCATGTTTCAATGTATCCACATAGCTTCACGAATATGGATAAATATGTACAGTACATGGAGCGTTGGATACGTCGGTAGATGTGCCATATCTAGAACTGGACAGATTGGAGTTGTGTCTGCACGGTAGGATCTCGCAATATCACTACACAAAGCTGCCAGAGATTAACATGAATGAATCTGCTTGCACCTACGCCTTCACACAGGGACTCACTCAGACCTGGTATCGCTGCCGTTGAAACAAAGCTTACACCCGAGGGTGTATGTCATGTATTGAACGAAATGTACAGCAACGGCCTGTCTGCAGATGGGCGCCACCTAAACTGCCAATGTTCGGCCGCAAATACTGCACGTCAAAGCGTAAACGGAGTCACTGCCATTGTCAATTGACGCGCGTGACGTCTGGGGCAAATTCAATGCACTCTCGCCGGGGTGCATCTTCTAGGCAAGTAAAGGAAATGCTGGCAGGTCCGGCAAACGACTAACACCTCCTGTGAAATTGGTTTAGTTGCTTAAATAACAAAAAATGATTATTTCTTTATCCTTCCTTGACTGTGAATTTAAGGTGTTTGCAATAAGCTGCAGTATGCTCACCGTCGCACAAAAGGTCCATAACGATATACGTCGTGTGTGTAAAATGGGGCTGTCCGGCGCAGGAGGAGCGAAGGAAAAAGCACTGCCTATTGACGGGTTTAGCTTTTTCGGACACCAGGTACCCTATGCTGCCTTGATATTACCTTGGCTGCGACGTTTGGCACTGGCCAGTTCAGCAATGGGCTCATCGTTGAACCGAGTGTCAACCTCCTTATGCCGCATCTGCATACAACATGCCTCGAGGTGCGGTACAACTGAGTGAAACAAAAGCGCGGGTTGTGGTCGGGTCTGTTTTGCGGCCAACAGCAAAAAACGAAACCTACTGCGTTGTCCCTCCACGTTGGCTGTGGCTTGTGCGTGTTGGCGACATGAGCATTGTGCTCATCATTGAACCCAATGTCATTCGGGATCGGCGTGATCTATGCAAGAGGGTTGCTGAACATATAATGAATAGTCGAAAAGGTGCGCTGAAAGGGTGGGACTGAGGCAATAAGGAAAAGGACGGCATAAAAATTGTGGATTTTGAAACTCAGGCGGAGTGCAGTTGCTGCGCTGATAGGCTAGCGCTATTCACTATGCATATAGGCGAAGCACATTTATGTACAGTGAAGTATTGTAAACAATATTAGGGGAAAAAAGGGCTTAATACGACTGTAATTCCCTGACGGAAACTAGATTATGTTAAAGTACAGCATTATTACTTGTATATTCGGGATACCAGGCCCTCGCTCGCTCGCGTCCAGGCATGAGCCTACCTGACTTCTTCACGGCCCGTTTGGTGACGGTAGTCTCATCGGCTAAAGTATTGGATGGTGTTTGCTGCTACAATTAAAGGTGAGGGCGTGATGGGCCTTCCTCTTGCTAAGAAGTTTGGGCGAAATGGGTAGCTCTCAGAATATATAGTCTTATAAGTTTGTGTATCCTGGCGCGAGCGAGGATCTTCTGTATCGGACGACAATGAGTGAATGCAATGTAACTCTGTAAAACCGATTTGTGCGAAGACGACGACTTGGTATATGGATACCGTCTGTATGCAGCAGACTTTAGAATACAAAGGTGTCCTGGTTTACAGAAGTGTAGTATTTCAAATCAATTCTTATTTGCCTGCAGGGCTATGCAGAATACATTCGCGGTACAAAAGGGGAGGGGGGGTAGTATAAGACCCTTCATATTGCTTATTAAATAGACCGCGCTGAAGGCTGGAGAGTTACGAAGCGATGGCTATTCATTCTCCGAGCAAACGTGAACCAAGAAGCGGCCTTCGTTCGGAGTGGTGTGAAGGTCGCTATACGTTACGGTGCCGGAAGCCTAATCCAGCACCTCGCGTTTCGGACAGGAACGAGCATGAGATGTACTATAAAACGTATATCTTGTGGAAGTATGGAGAGTAGCAAATAGTGTGTGTGATAGCCTGTGTTTATGCCATACCATTTGACATTAGACTGTCGAAATCTGCGTCAGCCTGATCAACCTGAGCACACATGTAAACTCGGGAAAAGGCATTATGGAAGCAGCTAATGATCAGTTACTGGCTTTCTTTTGACCATGTCAACGTTCGCGGCATCGTTTGTCCTCGGGAATCGGGTCCGAGCCGCAGTAATCCCTAAGCATAGGCGTCCAATGCAATCTAACCGCGAGGGCGTATGAGTTCCAGCAGGCCATTATAGGGTGAATTGCTTTCTTACAGTATACGGCCGATAAATGCAAGGAGCAAGCTTGACAGTCATCCGCGTTCCGATTGCCGTACTGCTCACCAGCTTTCATAGCGATTAAGGTAACATACTGTACGTGAATGTATGGCACAAAAGTTGAGTGCGGCCAGAGGTCGAGCGCGTACTATTACATCTTGCTGATACCCTTCTCCCAAGTACAGTATAGTAAAGTAGAGCTACAGAGGCAGTTTCTCGTAGATCATCATAGACTGCCACGGAATAGTAAATATGTGGATGAGGTATACCTACCTGAGAATTACGTAGCAACTGAAAATGCAGTATGCAGTCCTATGCGGGAAACTGCGTGTTTCCATACCGACATACGGTACTCAATATGTTATACAACGTACTTTCCGAAAAGAATGCGCATTTGACTTGCACAGAGCATAGACTAAAGCTTTGCGCCCGTTTTGCAGGTATTTTTTCGTTGTTGAACCGAGGACGGACCAACAATTTCGAAAGATCGCACCATCGCGGATGAAGTAGATTCAGGGATCGGGAGGGATCATTGCCGAATGACGCCAATGAGCGACGACATGAGCATTGTCGCAAGGCTTCAGCTCGTGTTTATGTCGGTATGCTAAGCAGCAAGCGAAAAGAGCCAGGTCGGTTTGTATCGAATTCGAAGCTGATTTGCATATCACTATTTTTTATGGCCCGATTTATGCGGGTATCGGCGGAGGACCATAACCTGCTTTTCCTTTCTTATATTGAGGGCAACCTTTGGCGAAATCTTTCTTGCCATGTATGACATTGTACCATCGCTTTTTATGCTGGGCGGTTTTAAGGTGAAGGTGTGGAGCCTGCAGGCACAATACAGTAATGTAGCAAAATGAACTTCGCCTTAGTACATTGTACAACTCCAAACACAGTATCCTGCATATACACCAAACATGTGCAGTACTTCCTTCGCTACATTTCCGTACTGTTCCATACACATCATATACGTCACGTATAGTGTATCTGGATTTGCTCACAAACCCCTTAAACGGACGGGAATGGGGGGTCAACGTCCATCTGTTTACGGCAATTTGGCAAACAGTCAGACCCACACCATTAAAAAAAAACAAAAAGTGGCGTGACCCAAAAAAGTTCTCGGGGGATCATCCATGAGGTTTCTTGTCGCCTGACGATAAACACATTGCGGGGGGGTGTCTAATCTTTTATAGTCATGCCACTGCATGTCATTGGTCCGAAAAAAAAAAAGAAAGAAAGAACAAAAAAAAAAGGAGCCAAATAGCTGCCTGTGAGTATTTTGTGGTTTTCCTTTTTTTCCTTCCGCTACTTTTACTTCACTTCATTCCTTATTATTTCACCTGTACATTTGCTGGACCACAACGATACCACCGTCTATGCGACGAAGCCATCAACGCTTGCATGACCTATGGAATGCCATGAGCAGAAGAACCCACAATGAAAATGACCCGGAGAGGTACAGTAAGTAGAACAACAGTGTGAACTGAAAACCAGAAAAATAAACTAAAAAAGGCTCGTACTTCTGCTCCTTAGGACGCAAAGTGATCAGGCTATATGGTATGTGGCGACATTTCTCTGTTCGGGGCGCGATGACCACGTCGCAATCTCCTGTAACCCATGCGGTATGAGGGATATGATTTGGTCCATCTGCAATGCCTGTGAGGGTGGCATACCAAAGCCTGAAGCACGATGCTTCGAGCTGTTATCATTGACTACACGTAAGGCTTTTTTTTAAAAAAGAAAACTGACACCACGGGTTGCTTGACCTTGTACTAATCAATCCAAGATTTGCAGAGCTCTAACGTCAGGTGTGCGTTTCAGGCGGGGGCTGGCCCGGGGTCCATGTTCACTCGGAGAGTAAAACGCGCCATTTGGCTACCATCCGCTCCTTTTACGGAGGCCCCTCTTCTCACCAATAAGGGGAGCTCTTTCACGCAGCACATTTTCTCGTGTGCTTTATGTATAGCCAATACACAGTATATTCGTCTTAGCCTTTCATCAAAATAAAACCCACCTGAAATACTATAACTTCGTGTCGGCTTCCATCAACTTGCGGTTCACTGCAATTATGCCACGAACCCAAGCCCACCAGCCTGTATCGCCGGTATTGTCAAGTGCTTACGTGTGAACATCTGATCTACTGTAATACTGCGGCGACGGAGTCTTGTAACTCTTTGAAGTTTGACCTGCTGCTGAGGCATTGTATCCAATACCAAAACATTTCCGTGCCACTGGCAGTTCTAAAGCCTTACTAATAAGATGCATTAAAAATTGCTCTGCTTTTGCATCGAGGTTTTACGCGACTTGGTACACAGTGAGATCCAGAGAGAGCAGGAAGAAAATGAACGGTAACAAAGAGTAAGTGAGACGGACGTTATATTTGAAAGAGATAAAGATATAATACGTCTATCCACCTATTGGTTTACAATAGATATCGATGTGTTTCATCAAGTTGAGTAGAAAGAACCAGTTATAGCTCACAATGGCAGATACAGGCTTGATTTCTGGATGACGCAGTATGATAAACCTGTGTCCGGGCTTACGTCGATGTGATAAGCTTATAGAAGAGCGGTAGAGCTCTGGCAAACTTAGCAAGCTAAGTAGGAGGTCAGACGTTCACGGTGTCCGTTTTGTCGGTCTACTTAATGATGCACCGAAGCATCGCGAATGAGACTTCACCATGCCACGCACGAAAGCAATGCAAATGAAGCAAACAGTATCCCTGACACGGCCTGGGCCTGGGCCAAAGAATTGGTGCAAAAGAAATTGCGTGTCTTCCTTCGTTTCGGAAAAGAAAACGTGTGAACAAGCACGGTCGCTAAAAAACAAAAGCACGAGCCGTCGTGCCTGCTTCATTGCAGTAGTTACCTAAATGTGATGGTTAGCATACCATCACATATCGCACGAATAGAGACGACGTACACTGGCGCGTTGGCCAACGTGGCCTGGGAGCAGCATCCGTATCTGTAGCACTGATTAATGAATCCTCGATATCATTTTATACAGCCGTATACTGCTGCTCAGACTGATGTCGTACATAGTACTAGGTTTCTTCGACGAAACCTGCCTCACACGTGATGTGCACGGAGCGCCCGCCGTTTGTTGATTCGGTGTATAACCAGTCCTACTGTATACCTGACACATTGTCAGATGGCGTTTCAATGTATTCATAAGAGTTCACGAACCGATGCAAAATAAATATCTAGTCATGTTGGGCGACAGTCAATAAGCGTTAGACCGCTGGACTAGGAAGACCTGAACTTGTACTTCTATACGATGGATTCATAATATCACTATACAAAGCTGCAAAAAGACCGATCAACCGAAATAAGAATGGCTTACCGCCCGGGATCTAATACGCGGTGTCAGTTGAAGATGATATCGCTATCGTTCAAACCGATGTTGACCCGAAGGTGTGCCTCGTGCATCGAAAGAAATGCCATTCGAGATCCTGTATGTAATTGATAACACATACACATCAATGCTGGATCGAGTACCCGCTGAAAATATACTCTAGGTCATTGCTAGGCGTGCCTCGACAGGAGTGTCATTTGTGTGCCAGATCAAAAGCGGTGGCGAGCGTGTGCGTCCTGTCCAAAGCATCATTCCGCAGCGGGCGAGTGACAACGAACTTCAATGGCTGCTGCTCTTCTTTTGATGCGAACGCAACAATCGACAAAAAGCTCACAGTGTTCCTCTTCCATTTCATTTGGCTGTCCTTTTTCGGTGCTTATGACTTGCGGCCCACCGTCGAACGCGATGTCACCCGCGGGTATACTTCCTGGGTGAAAAATGGGGCTGTCCGGCGCAGGAGGAGCGAAGGAAAAAAGCACTGCCTATGAACGTGTTTAGCTATTTCAAGCACAAGGTGCCCTATTATGCTTTGATATTACCTTGGCTGCGACGCTTGGCATTGGCCAGTTCAGCAATGGGCTCATCGTTGAACCGAATGTCAACCTCCTTATGCCGCATCTGCATACAACATGCCTCGAGGTGCGGTACAACTGAGTGAAACAAAAGCGCGGGTTGTGGTCGGGTTTGTTTTGCGGCCAACAGCAAAAAACGAAACCTACTGCGTTGTCCCTCCACGTTGGCTGTGGCTTGTGCGTGCTGGCGACATGAGCATTGTGCTCATCATTGAACCCAATGTCGTTCGGGATCGGCGTGATCTATGCAAGAGGGTTGCTGAACATACAATGAATAGTCCAAAAGGTGCGCTGAAAGGGTGGCACTGAGGGAGTAAGAAAAAGGACGGCATAAAAATTGTGGATTTTGAAACTCAGGCGGAGTGCAGTCGCTGCGCTGATACGCTAGCGCTCTACACTATGCATATAGAGTAATGCACTGAATTCATGAAAAGTAGAAGGCTTAGGATTTATAAAAATCATGCTACAGTTTGATGTTTATTTTCGACATTAAAGTGCTGAGCAATTGAGCAAGGAATGTAATTCTACTCTTGTGACAGGCAGAGCGAGAGTGTGTGTATTAACATCTTCAGCTTCGGTTTGCTTGGGGAAGGTTTGAGCGGAAACGACATGTTCAGAAACGCGATGGAAAGTTCACTGGGGAGCATTGGCCGCCGCACTGCGCATGGGTCCGAGGGAGACTTGACACTGAGTCGGAACTTGACGCCGCCTGGTACAGCATGTGGCAAGCGTGTGTGGTCTTGTGGCACTAGAACCTACAGTATACCAAAAAATCTATATCGTCAATGTATCTTCGCACCCGGGTCGCAAACGAATTCCATTTCTCGGAAGACATTTCATTTGCACGACGGCAGGATGCGTTCGCTGTTCCGAGGTGGATGTACGTGTGGCGCAACGCACCGGTGGTCCACAAGCACACTATCCCTACTGTATCGGAGCTTACGACCGTCCCCCTCCTCTGCTAAAGCCAGGGCGCCACAAACGCAGCCCGCAGGAGGAGCCATACCAGCCAGCGGCCAGCAGGTGCCTACTTTCAGTACACGCATGAAGGGACCACCGCCACCCCGGACAGCATAGAGTAGAAAAAAAGATAGGAAGGAAGGGGATGAAGAGGGCGCCAAATGATTTTTGGAGGCATTTATGCAAGATTCGCCGGCATGGGAACAGTGGGAATGAAAAGAAAAAACGACCTTTAAGGAAGGAAACTAAAAGAATGTTTCGGGAAAACGGTTCGGGTCGAAAATACTGCTCACCATAAGCCAAAGGAGATTGGCTTGTGAGAGTTCTCGATTGCATCGGTGGGCGCGATTGAATCAATGGACAGGAACGAGCATGAGATGTACTATACTGTAAAACGTAGCTCTCGTTGAAGTATGCAGAGTAGTAGCAAAACGTGTGTGTGGTAGAGCGTGTGTTTATTACGTACCATTCGACATTAGACTGTCAAAATTGGCGTCAACATGATCAACCTCAGCACACATACACTCGGGGAAAGGCATTATGAAACGCAGCCAATGATCACTTACTGCCTTTCTTTTTAGCATGTCAACGTTCACGGCATTCCTTGTCCACAGATATCGGGTTTGAGCCGCCGTAATCGCTAATCTTAGGCGCCCAATGCAATCTAACCGCGAGGGCGTATGAGTTCCAGCAGGCAATTATAGGCTGAATTGCTTTCTTACAGTATATGGCCGATAAATGGACGGACGAAGCTTGACACTCATCCGCAGCCTTGAGGATATTGAGACCGCGTTTCGATTGCTGTCTCACCAGCTCGCATAATAATAAAGGCGAATACTGTACGTGAATGTATGGCACAAAAGTCGGATGTGGCCGGAGGTCGAGCGCGTACTATTCCATCTTGCTGATACCCTTCTCCCAAGTACAGCGTAGAAAAGTGGAGCCACGGGGTCAGTTTGTCGTAGATCATGATGGACTGCCACGGAATAGTAAATACAGTATGTGGATGAGGTGTACCTACCTGAGAATTACGTAGCAACTGAAAATGCAGTATGCAGTCCTATGCGGGAAACTGCGTGTTTCCATACCGACATACGGTACTCGATATGTTATACGTACTTTTCGACAAGAATGCCCATTTGACTTGCACAGAGCATAGACTAAAGCTTTGCGCCCGTTTTGCAGGTATTTTTTCGTTGTTGAACCGAGGACGGACCAACAATTTCGAAAGATCGCACCATCGCGGATGAAGTAGATTCATGGATCGGGAGGAATCATTGTCGAATGACACCAATGAGCGACGACATGAGCATTGTCGCAAGGCTTCAGCTCGTGCTTATGTCGGTATGCTAAGCAGCAAGCGAAAAGAGCCAGGTCGGTTTGTATCGAATTCGAAGCTGATTTGCATATCACTATTTTTTATGGCCCGATTTATGCGGGTGTGGCTGATGATTGGCTGTGGATTAAGGGACTCTGATGGGAGCTTGGCAAAGGATACACACACGCAACAATGCCTGGCGTTTGTGAAAATCGTACAGTAAATCAGTCAGTCGTGCTATTCCACTCATAATCGGCCGAAGAAGACACTCCGCAGTAGAGATAGAAGACCTGACCTCATATAAATGACTCAAATGGCGACACACCGAAATGTCATGGATGCGCCAGTCGGCACTTCCACTTGCAATACGGCAAAGCATCAGAGATATGGTAGCTTCCATCTTTTCACGCGTGTCATGGGTATCTCTGGACTTGTGGGTCAACTGCAAATACGTTTTATGGCTGTACATTGTTCTGTATTATTAGGTCCGTCAAACTACAAAGAAGTCCTTATTTCCTGTGCCTGCCGCCAAACCTGATCTGGACAGCGATAGATACTAGAACTGGCAATGAAACTCCTTTCAGGGACATGTCTTAGTTCCGAATGGACACGTCATTCATTGCGAGTTAACGTCCAAATATCTATAGATAGTCAACCATAAGCTCACAGTCTCGATCTTAGATAATAGATCAGAAGCTTCCTAATTTTTGTTGGCATTAAAGCTAGGCTTCTATTCGAGAGAATGCATTCTCATTTTTGATTGGTCGGCGGTATTTGGAGTCAACTACCACTATATCAAAAGGCAAGCGACGACGTCCCGCAAACACCTTGATATTGCTATCACAGCCCCATATTCTACGAGAAAAACCTCATACTCGCTAAATAAATTGCGTACACTCTACAACGATGCCATTTATTTTGCTTGCTAATTATAAAAGAGTGGCATAAAAAATATGTCTGAAAAATTGTGTAACGCCACTTATGAATTGCGTCCCAAATGCCTTAAAAGGCAAGCGACCAGTTCAACCAAACAGTTTGATATTGCTATGAAAAATACAGTATTCACAAAGGAAAAAATCTACACTCTGCAATTATATTATTTATCTTGCTTGTTAGCTATAAGAAAGTTGTATTAAAAATATGTCTGACAACAGGCGAAACCCACAAGTTTGATTAACTACAAAAAGAAGCGGCGGCCGTTGAAAATGGGTGTCAACTGCCTTAAAAGGCAAGCGACCGCGTCCCACACATAGCTTGATATTGCTATGAAAAACCTCATATTGGTACGAGAAAACTAAATAGCCGCTAAATAAATTGCGTACACTCTACAATGATGCTATCTTTTAGGTTGTTAATTAAAAGGAAGTGGGATAAAAAATATGTCTGAAAAATTGTGTAACATACAGGGTGGATTGATCCGAAAAGCAGAGGCGGCCCTTGAATGTGGTGCCAACTGCATTAAAGGCAAACAGTCCCTATCATTGCAACATATGAGGCCGCTGTTCCAAAGAACAAAATATTATGGCGGACGTTTCCTTCACGAACTCGGCCGAATCCACTGTACGATGTTGTCCCTCTCATTCTTTTGTTTACTATGTTCTCTGGCTTTTTGGATATCTCGCTCAGAATACTGTTGATTTGTTAATCTACTGTAATATCAAGTATCTCTCATTTTCGTAACGATCTCTTGAGCTCCGCTTCTGTTTACTCTGGCCGACGCCAAAATTATGGCCAGAGTAACGCCGAATTACGGAACTTACTGCTAATTTATACACGCTATCACGATGCTGATTCATGCGACAGAGCTGCTCTCCTTCAATTACCAATATTCTCGATTTCCATGATGCAAGCATATACTCCATACCGTGAAGTCAACCGAATGGGCCCCCATTTCGCGCCGTCATTTCAGAATAATAGTTATAGTCAAGCCGTCAGTATCAGCTTCCCCGGTCATGTTTAACATGCCTGCTTCAGTCCTTGTGCCGTCTTGTATTTACAGTATATATAACACCTTACTATAAGTATGCTGTACCCTATATGCATAGCGTAGAACGTTAGCGTATCGGCGCAGCGACTGCACTCCGCCTGAGTTTCAAAATCCACAATTTTTATGCCGTCCTTTTTCTTACTCCCTCAGTGCCACCCTTTCAGCGCACCTTTTGGACTATTCATTGTATGTTCAGCAACCCTCTTGCATAGATCACGCCGATCCCGAACGACATTGGGTTCAATGATGAGCACAATGCTCATGTCGCCAGCACGCACAAGCCACAGCCAACGTGGAGGGACAACGCAGTAGGTTTCGTTTTTTGCTGTTGGCCGCAAAACAAACCCGACCACAACCCGCGCTTTTGTTTCACTCAGTTGTACCGCACCTCGAGGCATGTTGTATGCAGATGCGGCATAAGGAGGTTGACATTCGGTTCAACGATGAGCCCATTGCTGAACTGGCCAATGCCAAGCGTCGCAGCCAAGGTAATATCAAAGCATAATAGGGCACCTTGTGCTTGAAATAGCTAAACACGTTCATAGGCAGTGCTTTTTTCCTTCGCTCCTCCTGCGCCGGACAGCCCCATTTTTCACCCAGGAAGTATACCCGCGGGTGACATCGCGTTCGACGGTGGGCCGCAAGTCATAAGCACCGAAAAAGGACAGCCAAATGAAATGGAAGAGGAACACTGTGAGCTTTTTGTCGATTGTTGCGTTCGCATCAAAAGAAGAGCAGCAGCCATTGAAGTTCGTTGTCACTCGCCCGCTGCGGAATGATGCTTTGGACAGGACGCACACGCTCGCCACCGCTTTTGATCTGGCACACAAATGACACTCCTGTCGAGGCACGCCTAGCAATGACCTAGAGTATATTTTCAGCGGGTACTCGATCCAGCATTGATGTGTATGTGTTATCAATTACATACAGGATCTCGAATGGCATTTCTTTCGATGCACGAGGCACACCTTCGGGTCAACATCGGTTTGAACGATAGCGATATCATCTTCAACTGACACCGCGTATTAGATCCCGGGCGGTAAGCCATTCTTATTTCGGTTGATCGGTCTTTTTGCAGCTTTGTATAGTGATATTATGAATCCATCGTATAGAAGTACAAGTTCAGGTCTTCCTAGTCCAGCGGTCTAACGCTTATTGACTGTCGCCCAACATGACTAGATATTTATTTTGCATCGGTTCGTGAACTCTTATGAATACATTGAAACGCCATCTGACAATGTGTCAGGTATACAGTAGGACTGGTTATACACCGAATCAACAAACGGCGGGCGCTCCGTGCACATCACGTGTGAGGCAGGTTTCGTCGAAGAAACCTAGTACTATGTACGACATCAGTCTGAGCAGCAGTATACGGCTGTATAAAATGATATCGAGGATTCATTAATCAGTGCTACAGATACGGATGCTGCTCCCAGGCCACGTTGGCCAACGCGCCAGTGTACGTCGTCTCTATTCGTGCGATATGTGATGGTATGCTAACCATCACATTTAGGTAACTACTGCAATGAAGCAGGCACGACGGCTCGTGCTTTTGTTTTTTAGCGACCGTGCTTGTTCACACGTTTTCTTTTCCGAAACGAAGGAAGACACGCAATTTCTTTTGCACCAATTCTTTGGCCCAGGCCCAGGCCGTGTCAGGGATACTGTTTGCTTCATTTGCATTGCTTTCGTGCGTGGCATGGTGAAGTCTCATTCGCGATGCTTCGGTGCATCATTAAGTAGACCGACAAAACGGACACCGTGAACGTCTGACCTCCTACTTAGCTTGCTAAGTTTGCCAGAGCTCTACCGCTCTTCTATAAGCTTATCACATCGACGTAAGCCCGGACACAGGTTTATCATACTGCGTCATCCAGAAATCAAGCCTGTATCTGCCATTGTGAGCTATAACTGGTTCTTTCTACTCAACTTGATGAAACACATCGATATCTATTGTAAACCAATAGGTGGATAGACGTATTATATCTTTATCTCTTTCAAATATAACGTCCGTCTCACTTACTCTTTGTTACCGTTCATTTTCTTCCTGCTCTCTCTGGATCTCACTGTGTACCAAGTCGCGTAAAACCTCGATGCAAAAGCAGAGCAATTTTTAATGCATCTTATTAGTAAGGCTTTAGAACTGCCAGTGGCACGGAAATGTTTTGGTATTGGATACAATGCCTCAGCAGCAGGTCAAACTTCAAAGAGTTACAAGACTCCGTCGCCGCAGTATTACAGTAGATCAGATGTTCACACGTAAGCACTTGACAATACCGGCGATACAGGCTGGTGGGCTTGGGTTCGTGGCATAATTGCAGTGAACCGCAAGTTGATGGAAGCCGACACGAAGTTATAGTATTTCAGGTGGGTTTTATTTTGATGAAAGGCTAAGACGAATATACTGTGTATTGGCTATACATAAAGCACACGAGAAAATGTGCTGCGTGAAAGAGCTCCCCTTATTGGTGAGAAGAGGGGCCTCCGTAAAAGGAGCGGATGGTAGCCAAATGGCGCGTTTTACTCTCCGAGTGAACATGGACCCCGGGCCAGCCCCCGCCTGAAACGCACACCTGACGTTAGAGCTCTGCAAATCTTGGATTGATTAGTACAAGGTCAAGCAACCCGTGGTGTCAGTTTTCTTTTTTAAAAAAAAGCCTTACGTGTAGTCAATGATAACAGCTCGAAGCATCGTGCTTCAGGCTTTGGTATGCCACCCTCACAGGCATTGCAGATGGACCAAATCATATCCCTCATACCGCATGGGTTACAGGAGATTGCGACGTGGTCATCGCGCCCCGAACAGAGAAATGTCGCCACATACCATATAGCCTGATCACTTTGCGTCCTAAGGAGCAGAAGTACGAGCCTTTTTTAGTTTATTTTTCTGGTTTTCAGTTCACACTGTTGTTCTACTTACTGTACCTCTCCGGGTCATTTTCATTGTGGGTTCTTCTGCTCATGGCATTCCATAGGTCATGCAAGCGTTGATGGCTTCGTCGCATAGACGGTGGTATCGTTGTGGTCCAGCAAATGTACAGGTGAAATAATAAGGAATGAAGTGAAGTAAAAGTAGCGGAAGGAAAAAAAGGAAAACCACAAAATACTCACAGGCAGCTATTTGGCTCCTTTTTTTTTTGTTCTTTCTTTCTTTTTTTTTTTCGGACCAATGACATGCAGTGGCATGACTATAAAAGATTAGACACCCCCCCGCAATGTGTTTATCGTCAGGCGACAAGAAACCTCATGGATGATCCCCCGAGAACTTTTTTGGGTCACGCCACTTTTTGTTTTTTTTTAATGGTGTGGGTCTGACTGTTTGCCAAATTGCCGTAAACAGATGGACGTTGACCCCCCATTCCCGTCCGTTTAAGGGGTTTGTGAGCAAATCCAGATACACTATACGTGACGTATATGATGTGTATGGAACAGTACGGAAATGTAGCGAAGGAAGTACTGCACATGTTTGGTGTATATGCAGGATACTGTGTTTGGAGTTGTACAATGTACTAAGGCGAAGTTCATTTTGCTACATTACTGTATTGTGCCTGCAGGCTCCACACCTTCACCTTAAAACCGCCCAGCATAAAAAGCGATGGTACAATGTCATACATGGCAAGAAAGATTTCGCCAAAGGTTGCCCTCAATATAAGAAAGGAAAAGCAGGTTATGGTCCTCCGCCGATACCCGCATAAATCGGGCCATAAAAAATAGTGATATGCAAATCAGCTTCGAATTCGATACAAACCGACCTGGCTCTTTTCGCTTGCTGCTTAGCATACCGACATAAACACGAGCTGAAGCCTTGCGACAATGCTCATGTCGTCGCTCATTGGCGTCATTCGGCAATGATCCCTCCCGATCCCTGAATCTACTTCATCCGCGATGGTGCGATCTTTCGAAATTGTTGGTCCGTCCTCGGTTCAACAACGAAAAAATACCTGCAAAACGGGCGCAAAGCTTTAGTCTATGCTCTGTGCAAGTCAAATGCGCATTCTTTTCGGAAAGTACGTTGTATAACATATTGAGTACCGTATGTCGGTATGGAAACACGCAGTTTCCCGCATAGGACTGCATACTGCATTTTCAGTTGCTACGTAATTCTCAGGTAGGTATACCTCATCCACATATTTACTATTCCGTGGCAGTCTATGATGATCTACGAGAAACTGCCTCTGTAGCTCTACTTTACTATACTGTACTTGGGAGAAGGGTATCAGCAAGATGTAATAGTACGCGCTCGACCTCTGGCCGCACTCAACTTTTGTGCCATACATTCACGTACAGTATGTTACCTTAATCGCTATGAAAGCTGGTGAGCAGTACGGCAATCGGAACGCGGATGACTGTCAAGCTTGCTCCTTGCATTTATCGGCCGTATACTGTAAGAAAGCAATTCACCCTATAATGGCCTGCTGGAACTCATACGCCCTCGCGGTTAGATTGCATTGGACGCCTATGCTTAGGGATTACTGCGGCTCGGACCCGATTCCCGAGGACAAACGATGCCGCGAACGTTGACATGGTCAAAAGAAAGCCAGTAACTGATCATTAGCTGCTTCCATAATGCCTTTTCCCGAGTTTACATGTGTGCTCAGGTTGATCAGGCTGACGCAGATTTCGACAGTCTAATGTCAAATGGTATGGCATAAACACAGGCTATCACACACACTATTTGCTACTCTCCATACTTCCACAAGATATACGTTTTATAGTACATCTCATGCTCGTTCCTGTCCGAAACGCGAGGTGCTGGATTAGGCTTCCGGCACCGTAACGTATAGCGACCTTCACACCACTCCGAACGAAGGCCGCTTCTTGGTTCACGTTTGCTCGGAGAATGAATAGCCATCGCTTCGTAACTCTCCAGCCTTCAGCGCGGTCTATTTAATAAGCAATATGAAGGGTCTTATACTACCCCCCCTCCCCTTTTGTACCGCGAATGTATTCTGCATAGCCCTGCAGGCAAATAAGAATTGATTTGAAATACTACACTTCTGTAAACCAGGACACCTTTGTATTCTAAAGTCTGCTGCATACAGACGGTATCCATATACCAAGTCGTCGTCTTCGCACAAATCGGTTTTACAGAGTTACATTGCATTCACTCATTGTCGTCCGATACAGAAGATCCTCGCTCGCGCCAGGATACACAAACTTATAAGACTATATATTCTGAGAGCTACCCATTTCGCCCAAACTTCTTAGCAAGAGGAAGGCCCATCACGCCCTCACCTTTAATTGTAGCAGCAAACACCATCCAATACTTTAGCCGATGAGACTACCGTCACCAAACGGGCCGTGAAGAAGTCAGGTAGGCTCATGCCTGGACGCGAGCGAGCGAGGGCCTGGTATCCCGAATATACAAGTAATAATGCTGTACTTTAACATAATCTAGTTTCCGTCAGGGAATTACAGTCGTATTAAGCCCTTTTTTCCCCTAATATTGTTTACAATACTTCACTGTACATAAATGTGCTTCGCCTATATGCATAGTGAATAGCGCTAGCCTATCAGCGCAGCAACTGCACTCCGCCTGAGTTTCAAAATCCACAATTTTTATGCCGTCCTTTTCCTTATTGCCTCAGTCCCACCCTTTCAGCGCACCTTTTCGACTATTCATTATATGTTCAGCAACCCTCTTGCATAGATCACGCCGATCCCGAATGACATTGGGTTCAATGATGAGCACAATGCTCATGTCGCCAACACGCACAAGCCACAGCCAACGTGGAGGGACAACGCAGTAGGTTTCGTTTTTTGCTGTTGGCCGCAAAACAGACCCGACCACAACCCGCGCTTTTGTTTCACTCAGTTGTACCGCACCTCGAGGCATGTTGTATGCAGATGCGGCATAAGGAGGTTGACACTCGGTTCAACGATGAGCCCATTGCTGAACTGGCCAGTGCCAAACGTCGCAGCCAAGGTAATATCAAGGCAGCATAGGGTACCTGGTGTCCGAAAAAGCTAAACCCGTCAATAGGCAGTGCTTTTTCCTTCGCTCCTCCTGCGCCGGACAGCCCCATTTTACACACACGACGTATATCGTTATGGACCTTTTGTGCGACGGTGAGCATACTGCAGCTTATTGCAAACACCTTAAATTCACAGTCAAGGAAGGATAAAGAAATAATCATTTTTTGTTATTTAAGCAACTAAACCAATTTCACAGGAGGTGTTAGTCGTTTGCCGGACCTGCCAGCATTTCCTTTACTTGCCTAGAAGATGCACCCCGGCGAGAGTGCATTGAATTTGCCCCAGACGTCACGCGCGTCAATTGACAATGGCAGTGACTCCGTTTACGCTTTGACGTGCAGTATTTGCGGCCGAACATTGGCAGTTTAGGTGGCGCCCATCTGCAGACAGGCCGTTGCTGTACATTTCGTTCAATACATGACATACACCCTCGGGTGTAAGCTTTGTTTCAACGGCAGCGATACCAGGTCTGAGTGAGTCCCTGTGTGAAGGCGTAGGTGCAAGCAGATTCATTCATGTTAATCTCTGGCAGCTTTGTGTAGTGATATTGCGAGATCCTACCTTGCAGACACAACTCCAATCTGTCCAGTTCTAGATATGGCACATCTACCGACGTATCCAACGCTCCATGTACTGTACATATTTATCCATATTCGTGAAGCTATGTGGATACATTGAAACATGAACTAACAAGCGTTTATATACGGTATACAGTATCGCCTTTGCTGCATATATGCCAGTGTACAGTCTGTCTCACGGCCCAGGTCATCTTCGACCCAGCTTTATCCACGGAAGTTACCACTAAATGAACATGGCTTACTGCAGCCGTCGGCTGGGTCATGTCGGTGACTCTACTGCTTGACATGTGCCTCAGTATGCGCCTGTACCCATCCGCACCGGCTCCCTGTATCGCATGTACGTACAGTATGAAGCGTCTCATATCATTTCAGTTAACGTGGAAGAGCAGGCGGCGTACGTTCATGTGGTACAATTTCGGTATCATAATTAGCACTTCTACCTGTCACAGTAAAGCCAAGAGGAGAATGTGTATTTGTGTCCTTGAGCCAACATCAGTGATGTATCTCGACACGATAACAGGTATCACGCTAATGTTGCGTCTTCTTCCTCTTTGCTCTTCACCCATAAACATTATTCTATTTCTGCAAGATTTATGTACTTGCAGTACTTGCAGAGCAGGAGCACTTTTCATCCGCCAAAATCCGGTCAGTCCACTCATCCCAAGACCCTACATACAGTATTTATGCTCTCTCCTGAGTGCGGACTCGCAAAATCAAGACCAACCGTCCGCCGAGACATACGAGCAATCAATGCTGCAGAAGTGATGCCCCACTTTTGGTACGGCTCAGGTTTGTCGCGGGCAAGACCGGGAGGAACATTGAGGTGCCGTGGACCTCCCGCTAATGAGAGTAAACGTATTTACACTGCCCCTGGGGCTATACGTCTCACTGTCGTCTGAGACTGCCGCCACGCGCTCATTCACGCTTCACCTGCCTCAGCCCCAGGTCCAGAGATTACCAGCACGATTAACATCACCGAAACAAGAATAGCCTCGAGGCTCGCGGGAAACTATACCGCTAATCATCTCGCCAGCATAGCTATCCGCATGCCCTATAACGTCAACCTGGAGAAGTGACAGAATTATCATGCAGAAATACTGATACCTGTATTCGCCATTACGAGTCGGTACAAGTTACTGTAAGCCAAGTGGCCCATCCCCGAGAGCAAGATTTGCAAGGTCAATTGAGGCTCATAGCATAATGCAGTATAACCCTTTTCACCTCTCGCCACGGTCGGCGTCCAAGCGTAACTGCCTGTATACAGTCTTGTCGTTAACTGTATCCCAGTGTTAGTGCTGGCCCAAGCGTACCAATATGCTCGACACCGATCCTGCGGATGGAGCACCAGGCATATCTGCCTATTTTATAGTCCGATACAGATACGAACAGTAAGCTCGCAACTTAGTTTCTCCGTCTATGCGTCGGAACACTCTACAGTATGGTACACTACTGGCACCAATCAGTACCGTCAGCAAGGCTGGAAATTATCAAGCCGAACATATGACGCACTGATCGACAACAAAGTACGAAGGTATACATATTTTACATATGATTTTTGGTAGAGAACCGCAGTAGAATTTTTTGAAGCTGTCCGTATGGTAATACCAACATGAGTGAGATGTACTGTATACTGGATACTGGATACTAGCAAACGTGTGAATACAGTGTGCTCGTTATCTTTTCCATAATCTGATCTTCAACTCATATAATGTAAACGGGAAAGCCAGATTGATAGCAATAGGTTTCGCGTACGCAATGGGCTCTCCAGTACATACCGCAGAAGTGGATAACGGAGCACTGCCGGTTAAGAACTATTGTACATCTGCTTCCAGTCTCTGAAGTAGGAAGATATATGCTTTATTCATTGCTGCTCCAGGACATTTCGCAGGATGCTTATTCGCGCGCGAACACGGTTATGGACAGGCTAGTACGCGGAAGCAGGGGTTCGCGTAATACAGGATCACGGACTGGCAATTCTCTCATGATCGTACAAGGCAATAAATTCAGGATGGTGCTCTTGAATGTGCTTTAGAATACTCAGGACAGAGGTGAATAGTTCATTGCGGACGTCTCATTGAGACAGAGGTTTGGGCGGGTAGGTCGTTTGAAATGCGCCCCATGTTCGTTACCCTTATTTTTGAATTTTCTATGCAGAATGAGCATGGCTGCTCAGCATGTTTCCGATGCGATCCGGGCAAATGGTTGGGCATACGGAGCCGATCAATAGAACTTCGTCTGCCTATACGACAGGCAAAATGCCCATAGCTGTCAAGATACGAGGGATGTGTCTCTTTCATCCGTTTGACGCGGTGCGTATAGCTGAGGAAGGTGAACTCCTTACATAGGCCGCATAATCGATGTGAGCTCTGATGCATTGCCAGGTCATACACGAAAGGGAAGCGATTTAGGCATGTCTGGCATTGGCACTGCACCCCGTAGAGCAATGGACCTGTCATCCCTGGAGCAATATCTCAAATGACCGCGGAAACCCGTGTCCCTGCGAAATTCACGTCGGCAGGCCGGACATGTACCGTGTACAGTCTGCTGAAGCCCAAGGTCTAACTGTCGCATCGTTCCGTTCCTCGTGGTCTTCATCGATGTTTGTGACCTTAGACATGACGACTATTAGAAAGGCTTCAAGATACTTGATGTCCCGCTGAATACAATGACCTAGGAATTCCGTGTCCCAGAGACGATAGTAAACATTAACTCGCTATCAGTTCTTTCCTTCGTCTAATTCAATGGCTTACCGAACGGCATCTAATACAGGTGTCAGTTGAATATGATATCGTTATCGTTCAAACCGATCTTGGCCCGAAGGTGTGCCTCGTGTACAGAAAGAAATGCCAACCGAAGGCCTGTATTTAATGGATAACACGTACATTCCAATGCTGGGTCGAGTACCCGTTGAAAATACTGTATATTCCAGGTCATTGCTAGGTGTGGCTTGACAGGAGTGGCATTTGGGTGCCAGATTAAAAGCGGTGGCGAGTGTGTGCGTCCTGTCCAAAGCATTCTTCCGCAGCGGGCAAGTGACGACGAATTTCAATGGCTGCGGCTCTTCCATTAGTGCGAACGCAACAATGGAAAAAAAGCTCACAGTATTCCTCTTGCATTTCAATCGACTGTGCTTTTTCGGTGCTAATGACTTGAGGCTCACCGTCGAACGCGATGTCACCCGCGGGTATACTTCCTGGGTGAAAAATGGGGCTGTGGAGCGCAGGAGGAGCGGAGCAAAAAGCACTGCCTATGAACGTGTTTAGCTATTTCAATCACAAGCTGCCCTATTATGCTTTGATATTACCTTGGCTGCGACGCTTGGCATTGGCCAGTTCAGCAATGGGCTCATCGTTGAACCGAATGTCAACCTCCTTATGCCGCATCTGCATACAACATGCCTCGAGGTGCGGTACAACTGAGTGAAACAAAAGCGCGGGTTGTGGCCGGGTCTGTTTTGCGGCCAACAGCAAAAAACGAAACCTACTGCGTTGTCCCTCCACGTTGGCTGTGGCTTGTGCGTGTTGGCGACATGAGCATTGTGCTCATCATTGAACCCAATGTCGTTCGGGATCGGCGTGATCTATGCAAGAGGGTTGCTGAACATATAATGAATAGTCGAAAAGGTGCGCTGAAAGGGTGGGAGTGAAGGAATAAGGAAAAGGACGGCATAAAAATTGTGGATTTTGAAACTCAGGCGGAGTGCAGTTGCTGCGCTGATAGGCTAGCGCTATTCACTATGCATATAGGCGAAGCACATTTATGTACAGTGAAGTATTGTAAACAATATTAGGGGAAAAAAGGGCTTAATACGACTGTAATTCCCTGACGGAAACTAGATTATGTTAAAGTACAGCATTATTACTTGTATATTCGGGATACCAGGCCCTCGCTCGCTCGCGTCCAGGCATGAGCCTACCTGACTTCTTCACGGCCCGTTTGGTGACGGTAGTCTCATCGGCTAAAGTATTGGATGGTGTTTGCTGCTACAATTAAAGGTGAGGGCGTGATGGGCCTTCCTCTTGCTAAGAAGTTTGGGCGAAATGGGTAGCTCTCAGAATATATAGTCTTATAAGTTTGTGTATCCTGGCGCGAGCGAGGATCTTCTGTATCGGACGACAATGAGTGAATGCAATGTAACTCTGTAAAACCGATTTGTGCGAAGACGACGACTTGGTATATGGATACCGTCTGTATGCAGCAGACTTTAGAATACAAAGGTGTCCTGGTTTACAGAAGTGTAGTATTTCAAATCAATTCTTATTTGCCTGCAGGGCTATGCAGAATACATTCGCGGTACAAAAGGGGAGGGGGGGTAGTATAAGACCCTTCATATTGCTTATTAAATAGACCGCGCTGAAGGCTGGAGAGTTACGAAGCGATGGCTATTCATTCTCCGAGCAAACGTGAACCAAGAAGCGGCCTTCGTTCGGAGTGGTGTGAAGGTCGCTATACGTTACGGTGCCGGAAGCCTAATCCAGCACCTCGCGTTTCGGACAGGAACGAGCATGAGATGTACTATAAAACGTATATCTTGTGGAAGTATGGAGAGTAGCAAATAGTGTGTGTGATAGCCTGTGTTTATGCCATACCATTTGACATTAGACTGTCGAAATCTGCGTCAGCCTGATCAACCTGAGCACACATGTAAACTCGGGAAAAGGCATTATGGAAGCAGCTAATGATCAGTTACTGGCTTTCTTTTGACCATGTCAACGTTCGCGGCATCGTTTGTCCTCGGGAATCGGGTCCGAGCCGCAGTAATCCCTAAGCATAGGCGTCCAATGCAATCTAACCGCGAGGGCGTATGAGTTCCAGCAGGCCATTATAGGGTGAATTGCTTTCTTACAGTATACGGCCGATAAATGCAAGGAGCAAGCTTGACAGTCATCCGCGTTCCGATTGCCGTACTGCTCACCAGCTTTCATAGCGATTAAGGTAACATACTGTACGTGAATGTATGGCACAAAAGTTGAGTGCGGCCAGAGGTCGAGCGCGTACTATTACATCTTGCTGATACCCTTCTCCCAAGTACAGTATAGTAAAGTAGAGCTACAGAGGCAGTTTCTCGTAGATCATCATAGACTGCCACGGAATAGTAAATATGTGGATGAGGTATACCTACCTGAGAATTACGTAGCAACTGAAAATGCAGTATGCAGTCCTATGCGGGAAACTGCGTGTTTCCATACCGACATACGGTACTCAATATGTTATACAACGTACTTTCCGAAAAGAATGCGCATTTGACTTGCACAGAGCATAGACTAAAGCTTTGCGCCCGTTTTGCAGGTATTTTTTCGTTGTTGAACCGAGGACGGACCAACAATTTCGAAAGATCGCACCATCGCGGATGAAGTAGATTCAGGGATCGGGAGGGATCATTGCCGAATGACGCCAATGAGCGACGACATGAGCATTGTCGCAAGGCTTCAGCTCGTGTTTATGTCGGTATGCTAAGCAGCAAGCGAAAAGAGCCAGGTCGGTTTGTATCGAATTCGAAGCTGATTTGCATATCACTATTTTTTATGGCCCGATTTATGCGGGTATCGGCGGAGGACCATAACCTGCTTTTCCTTTCTTATATTGAGGGCAACCTTTGGCGAAATCTTTCTTGCCATGTATGACATTGTACCATCGCTTTTTATGCTGGGCGGTTTTAAGGTGAAGGTGTGGAGCCTGCAGGCACAATACAGTAATGTAGCAAAATGAACTTCGCCTTAGTACATTGTACAACTCCAAACACAGTATCCTGCATATACACCAAACATGTGCAGTACTTCCTTCGCTACATTTCCGTACTGTTCCATACACATCATATACGTCACGTATAGTGTATCTGGATTTGCTCACAAACCCCTTAAACGGACGGGAATGGGGGGTCAACGTCCATCTGTTTACGGCAATTTGGCAAACAGTCAGACCCACACCATTAAAAAAAAACAAAAAGTGGCGTGACCCAAAAAAGTTCTCGGGGGATCATCCATGAGGTTTCTTGTCGCCTGACGATAAACACATTGCGGGGGGGTGTCTAATCTTTTATAGTCATGCCACTGCATGTCATTGGTCCGAAAAAAAAAAAGAAAGAAAGAACAAAAAAAAAAGGAGCCAAATAGCTGCCTGTGAGTATTTTGTGGTTTTCCTTTTTTTCCTTCCGCTACTTTTACTTCACTTCATTCCTTATTATTTCACCTGTACATTTGCTGGACCACAACGATACCACCGTCTATGCGACGAAGCCATCAACGCTTGCATGACCTATGGAATGCCATGAGCAGAAGAACCCACAATGAAAATGACCCGGAGAGGTACAGTAAGTAGAACAACAGTGTGAACTGAAAACCAGAAAAATAAACTAAAAAAGGCTCGTACTTCTGCTCCTTAGGACGCAAAGTGATCAGGCTATATGGTATGTGGCGACATTTCTCTGTTCGGGGCGCGATGACCACGTCGCAATCTCCTGTAACCCATGCGGTATGAGGGATATGATTTGGTCCATCTGCAATGCCTGTGAGGGTGGCATACCAAAGCCTGAAGCACGATGCTTCGAGCTGTTATCATTGACTACACGTAAGGCTTTTTTTTAAAAAAGAAAACTGACACCACGGGTTGCTTGACCTTGTACTAATCAATCCAAGATTTGCAGAGCTCTAACGTCAGGTGTGCGTTTCAGGCGGGGGCTGGCCCGGGGTCC
This sequence comes from Syncephalastrum racemosum, assembly GCA_002105135.1. Lineage (NCBI taxonomy): Eukaryota > Fungi > Mucoromycota > Mucoromycetes > Mucorales > Syncephalastraceae > Syncephalastrum > Syncephalastrum racemosum. Next base: position 31,721 of record MCGN01000019.1, read on the forward strand.
ATGTTCACTCGGAGAGTAAAACGCGCCATTTGGCTACCATCCGCTCCTTTTACGGAGGCCCCTCTTCTCACCAATAAGGGGAGCTCTTTCACGCAGCACATTTTCTCGTGTGCTTTATGTATAGCCAATACACAGTATATTCGTCTTAGCCTTTCATCAAAATAAAACCCACCTGAAATACTATAACTTCGTGTCGGCTTCCATCAACTTGCGGTTCACTGCAATTATGCCACGAACCCAAGCCCACCAGCCTGTATCGCCGGTATTGTCAAGTGCTTACGTGTGAACATCTGATCTACTGTAATACTGCGGCGACGGAGTCTTGTAACTCTTTGAAGTTTGACCTGCTGCTGAGGCATTGTATCCAATACCAAAACATTTCCGTGCCACTGGCAGTTCTAAAGCCTTACTAATAAGATGCATTAAAAATTGCTCTGCTTTTGCATCGAGGTTTTACGCGACTTGGTACACAGTGAGATCCAGAGAGAGCAGGAAGAAAATGAACGGTAACAAAGAGTAAGTGAGACGGACGTTATATTTGAAAGAGATAAAGATATAATACGTCTATCCACCTATTGGTTTACAATAGATATCGATGTGTTTCATCAAGTTGAGTAGAAAGAACCAGTTATAGCTCACAATGGCAGATACAGGCTTGATTTCTGGATGACGCAGTATGATAAACCTGTGTCCGGGCTTACGTCGATGTGATAAGCTTATAGAAGAGCGGTAGAGCTCTGGCAAACTTAGCAAGCTAAGTAGGAGGTCAGACGTTCACGGTGTCCGTTTTGTCGGTCTACTTAATGATGCACCGAAGCATCGCGAATGAGACTTCACCATGCCACGCACGAAAGCAATGCAAATGAAGCAAACAGTATCCCTGACACGGCCTGGGCCTGGGCCAAAGAATTGGTGCAAAAGAAATTGCGTGTCTTCCTTCGTTTCGGAAAAGAAAACGTGTGAACAAGCACGGTCGCTAAAAAACAAAAGCACGAGCCGTCGTGCCTGCTTCATTGCAGTAGTTACCTAAATGTGATGGTTAGCATACCATCACATATCGCACGAATAGAGACGACGTACACTGGCGCGTTGGCCAACGTGGCCTGGGAGCAGCATCCGTATCTGTAGCACTGATTAATGAATCCTCGATATCATTTTATACAGCCGTATACTGCTGCTCAGACTGATGTCGTACATAGTACTAGGTTTCTTCGACGAAACCTGCCTCACACGTGATGTGCACGGAGCGCCCGCCGTTTGTTGATTCGGTGTATAACCAGTCCTACTGTATACCTGACACATTGTCAGATGGCGTTTCAATGTATTCATAAGAGTTCACGAACCGATGCAAAATAAATATCTAGTCATGTTGGGCGACAGTCAATAAGCGTTAGACCGCTGGACTAGGAAGACCTGAACTTGTACTTCTATACGATGGATTCATAATATCACTATACAAAGCTGCAAAAAGACCGATCAACCGAAATAAGAATGGCTTACCGCCCGGGATCTAATACGCGGTGTCAGTTGAAGATGATATCGCTATCGTTCAAACCGATGTTGACCCGAAGGTGTGCCTCGTGCATCGAAAGAAATGCCATTCGAGATCCTGTATGTAATTGATAACACATACACATCAATGCTGGATCGAGTACCCGCTGAAAATATACTCTAGGTCATTGCTAGGCGTGCCTCGACAGGAGTGTCATTTGTGTGCCAGATCAAAAGCGGTGGCGAGCGTGTGCGTCCTGTCCAAAGCATCATTCCGCAGCGGGCGAGTGACAACGAACTTCAATGGCTGCTGCTCTTCTTTTGATGCGAACGCAACAATCGACAAAAAGCTCACAGTGTTCCTCTTCCATTTCATTTGGCTGTCCTTTTTCGGTGCTTATGACTTGCGGCCCACCGTCGAACGCGATGTCACCCGCGGGTATACTTCCTGGGTGAAAAATGGGGCTGTCCGGCGCAGGAGGAGCGAAGGAAAAAAGCACTGCCTATGAACGTGTTTAGCTATTTCAAGCACAAGGTGCCCTATTATGCTTTGATATTACCTTGGCTGCGACGCTTGGCATTGGCCAGTTCAGCAATGGGCTCATCGTTGAACCGAATGTCAACCTCCTTATGCCGCATCTGCATACAACATGCCTCGAGGTGCGGTACAACTGAGTGAAACAAAAGCGCGGGTTGTGGTCGGGTTTGTTTTGCGGCCAACAGCAAAAAACGAAACCTACTGCGTTGTCCCTCCACGTTGGCTGTGGCTTGTGCGTGCTGGCGACATGAGCATTGTGCTCATCATTGAACCCAATGTCGTTCGGGATCGGCGTGATCTATGCAAGAGGGTTGCTGAACATACAATGAATAGTCCAAAAGGTGCGCTGAAAGGGTGGCACTGAGGGAGTAAGAAAAAGGACGGCATAAAAATTGTGGATTTTGAAACTCAGGCGGAGTGCAGTCGCTGCGCCGATACGCTAACGTTCTACGCTATGCATATAGGGTACAGCATACTTATAGTAAGGTGTTATATATACTGTAAATACAAGACGGCACAAGGACTGAAGCAGGCATGTTAAACATGACCGGGGAAGCTGATACTGACGGCTTGACTATAACTATTATTCTGAAATGACGGCGCGAAATGGGGGCCCATTCGGTTGACTTCACGGTATGGAGTATATGCTTGCATCATGGAAATCGAGAATATTGGTAATTGAAGGAGAGCAGCTCTGTCGCATGAATCAGCATCGTGATAGCGTGTATAAATTAGCAGTAAGTTCCGTAATTCGGCGTTACTCTGGCCATAATTTTGGCGTCGGCCAGAGTAAACAGAAGCGGAGCTCAAGAGATCGTTACGAAAATGAGAGATACTTGATATTACAGTAGATTAACAAATCAACAGTATTCTGAGCGAGATATCCAAAAAGCCAGAGAACATAGTAAACAAAAGAATGAGAGGGACAACATCGTACAGTGGATTCGGCCGAGTTCGTGAAGGAAACGTCCGCCATAATATTTTGTTCTTTGGAACAGCGGCCTCATATGTTGCAATGATAGGGACTGTTTGCCTTTAATGCAGTTGGCACCACATTCAAGGGCCGCCTCTGCTTTTCGGATCAATCCACCCTGTATGTTACACAATTTTTCAGACATATTTTTTATCCCACTTCCTTTTAATTAACAACCTAAAAGATAGCATCATTGTAGAGTGTACGCAATTTATTTAGCGGCTATTTAGTTTTCTCGTACCAATATGAGGTTTTTCATAGCAATATCAAGCTATGTGTGGGACGCGGTCGCTTGCCTTTTAAGGCAGTTGACACCCATTTTCAACGGCCGCCGCTTCTTTTTGTAGTTAATCAAACTTGTGGGTTTCGCCTGTTGTCAGACATATTTTTAATACAACTTTCTTATAGCTAACAAGCAAGATAAATAATATAATTGCAGAGTGTAGATTTTTTCCTTTGTGAATACTGTATTTTTCATAGCAATATCAAACTGTTTGGTTGAACTGGTCGCTTGCCTTTTAAGGCATTTGGGACGCAATTCATAAGTGGCGTTACACAATTTTTCAGACATATTTTTTATGCCACTCTTTTATAATTAGCAAGCAAAATAAATGGCATCGTTGTAGAGTGTACGCAATTTATTTAGCGAGTATGAGGTTTTTCTCGTAGAATATGGGGCTGTGATAGCAATATCAAGGTGTTTGCGGGACGTCGTCGCTTGCCTTTTGATATAGTGGTAGTTGACTCCAAATACCGCCGACCAATCAAAAATGAGAATGCATTCTCTCGAATAGAAGCCTAGCTTTAATGCCAACAAAAATTAGGAAGCTTCTGATCTATTATCTAAGATCGAGACTGTGAGCTTATGGTTGACTATCTATAGATATTTGGACGTTAACTCGCAATGAATGACGTGTCCATTCGGAACTAAGACATGTCCCTGAAAGGAGTTTCATTGCCAGTTCTAGTATCTATCGCTGTCCAGATCAGGTTTGGCGGCAGGCACAGGAAATAAGGACTTCTTTGTAGTTTGACGGACCTAATAATACAGAACAATGTACAGCCATAAAACGTATTTGCAGTTGACCCACAAGTCCAGAGATACCCATGACACGCGTGAAAAGATGGAAGCTACCATATCTCTGATGCTTTGCCGTATTGCAAGTGGAAGTGCCGACTGGCGCATCCATGACATTTCGGTGTGTCGCCATTTGAGTCATTTATATGAGGTCAGGTCTTCTATCTCTACTGCGGAGTGTCTTCTTCGGCCGATTATGAGTGGAATAGCACGACTGACTGATTTACTGTACGATTTTCACAAACGCCAGGCATTGTTGCGTGTGTGTATCCTTTGCCAAGCTCCCATCAGAGTCCCTTAATCCACAGCCAATCATCAGCCACACCCGCATAAATCGGGCCATAAAAAATAGTGATATGCAAATCAGCTTCGAATTCGATACAAACCGACCTGGCTCTTTTCGCTTGCTGCTTAGCATACCGACATAAGCACGAGCTGAAGCCTTGCGACAATGCTCATGTCGTCGCTCATTGGTGTCATTCGACAATGATTCCTCCCGATCCATGAATCTACTTCATCCGCGATGGTGCGATCTTTCGAAATTGTTGGTCCGTCCTCGGTTCAACAACGAAAAAATACCTGCAAAACGGGCGCAAAGCTTTAGTCTATGCTCTGTGCAAGTCAAACGGGCATTCTTGTCCAAAAGTACGTATAACATATTGAGTACCGTATGTCGGTATGGAAACACGCAGTTTCCCGCATAGGACTGCATACTGCATTTTCAGTTGCTACGTAATTCTCAGGTAGGTACACCTCATCCACATACTGTATTTACTATTCCGTGGCAGTCCATCATGATCTACGGCAAACTGACCCCGTGGCTCCACTTTTCTACGCTGTACTTGGGAGAAGGGTATCAGCAAGATGGAATAGTACGCGCTCGACCTCCGGCCACATCCGACTTTTGTGCCATACATTCACGTACAGTATTCGCCTTTATTATTATGCGAGCTGGTGAGACAGCAATCGAAACGCGGTCTCAATATCCTCAAGGCTGCGGATGAGTGTCAAGCTTCGTCCGTCCATTTATCGGCCATATACTGTAAGAAAGCAATTCAGCCTATAATTGCCTGCTGGAACTCATACGCCCTCGCGGTTAGATTGCATTGGGCGCCTAAGATTAGCGATTACGGCGGCTCAAACCCGATATCTGTGGACAAGGAATGCCGTGAACGTTGACATGCTAAAAAGAAAGGCAGTAAGTGATCATTGGCTGCGTTTCATAATGCCTTTCCCCGAGTGTATGTGTGCTGAGGTTGATCATGTTGACGCCAATTTTGACAGTCTAATGTCGAATGGTACGTAATAAACACACGCTCTACCACACACACGTTTTGCTACTACTCTGCATACTTCAACGAGAGCTACGTTTTACAGTATAGTACATCTCATGCTCGTTCCTGTCCATTGATTCAATCGCGCCCACCGATGCAATCGAGAACTCTCACAAGCCAATCTCCTTTGGCTTATGGTGAGCAGTATTTTCGACCCGAACCGTTTTCCCGAAACATTCTTTTAGTTTCCTTCCTTAAAGGTCGTTTTTTCTTTTCATTCCCACTGTTCCCATGCCGGCGAATCTTGCATAAATGCCTCCAAAAATCATTTGGCGCCCTCTTCATCCCCTTCCTTCCTATCTTTTTTTCTACTCTATGCTGTCCGGGGTGGCGGTGGTCCCTTCATGCGTGTACTGAAAGTAGGCACCTGCTGGCCGCTGGCTGGTATGGCTCCTCCTGCGGGCTGCGTTTGTGGCGCCCTGGCTTTAGCAGAGGAGGGGGACGGTCGTAAGCTCCGATACAGTAGGGATAGTGTGCTTGTGGACCACCGGTGCGTTGCGCCACACGTACATCCACCTCGGAACAGCGAACGCATCCTGCCGTCGTGCAAATGAAATGTCTTCCGAGAAATGGAATTCGTTTGCGACCCGGGTGCGAAGATACATTGACGATATAGATTTTTTGGTATTACTGTAGGTTCTAGTGCCACAAGACCACACACGCTTGCCACATGCTGTACCAGGCGGCGTCAAGTTCCGACTCAGTGTCAAGTCTCCCTCGGACCCATGCGCAGTGCGGCGGCCAAATGCTCCCCAGTGAACTTTTCCATCGCGTTTCTGAACATGTCGTTTCCGCTCAAACCTTCCCCAAGCAAACCGAAGCTGAAGATGTTAATACACACACTCTCGCTCTGCCTGTCACAAGAGTAGAATTACATTCCTTGCTCAATTGCTCAGCACTTTAATGTCGAAAATAAACATCAAACTGTAGCATGATTTTTATAAATCCTAAGCCTTCTACTTTTCATGAATTCAGTGCATTACTCTATATGCATAGTGTAGAGCGCTAGCGTATCAGCGCAGCGACTGCACTCCGCCTGAGTTTCAAAATCCACAATTTTTATGCCGTCCTTTTTCTTACTCCCTCAGTGCCACCCTTTCAGCGCACCTTTTGGACTATTCATTGTATGTTCAGCAACCCTCTTGCATAGATCACGCCGATCCCGAACGACATTGGGTTCAATGATGAGCACAATGCTCATGTCGCCAGCACGCACAAGCCACAGCCAACGTGGAGGGACAACGCAGTAGGTTTCGTTTTTTGCTGTTGGCCGCAAAACAAACCCGACCACAACCCGCGCTTTTGTTTCACTCAGTTGTACCGCACCTCGAGGCATGTTGTATGCAGATGCGGCATAAGGAGGTTGACATTCGGTTCAACGATGAGCCCATTGCTGAACTGGCCATGCCAAGCGTCGCAGCCAAGGTAATATCAAGAGCATAATAGGGCACCTTGTGCTTGAAATAGCTAAACACGTTCATAGGCAGTGCTTTTTTCCTTCGCTCCTCCTGCGCCGGACAGCCCCATTTTTCACCCAGGAAGTATACCCGCGGGTGACATCGCGTTCGACGGTGGGCCGCAAGTCATAAGCACCGAAAAAGGACAGCCAAATGAAATGGAAGAGGAACACTGTGAGCTTTTTGTCGATTGTTGCGTTCGCATCAAAAGAAGAGCAGCAGCCATTGAAGTTCGTTGTCACTCGCCCGCTGCGGAATGATGCTTTGGACAGGACGCACACGCTCGCCACCGCTTTTGATCTGGCACACAAATGACACTCCTGTCGAGGCACGCCTAGCAATGACCTAGAGTATATTTTCAGCGGGTACTCGATCCAGCATTGATGTGTATGTGTTATCAATTACATACAGGATCTCGAATGGCATTTCTTTCGATGCACGAGGCACACCTTCGGGTCAACATCGGTTTGAACGATAGCGATATCATCTTCAACTGACACCGCGTATTAGATCCCGGGCGGTAAGCCATTCTTATTTCGGTTGATCGGTCTTTTTGCAGCTTTGTATAGTGATATTATGAATCCATCGTATAGAAG